>JAQFXM010002483.1:0-24587 GCA_034693345.1 Entomobrya multifasciata
TGTGAATACATTCACAGAACCACTGAGATTTTTTTGTGATATACATACATTCACTATTCGTTTAAGGTATTATAGATTACACCAAAAATAACTTGTAATGAATATTAATATCAATGTTCAATTAAAAAAACATCCGTGTACAATGCAAATCTGGTATTATAGTTTAACTTTTGGACCCCAAGTCGACCCCGCTACTGTACACCAGTTGATTTTCATGACATTGAAAATGCCCCCCATCGTGATAATCATCATTCATCGCCATAAGCAAAATCAACATTACCATTAATATTACAACTAGAAAACACCATCGTCGTGATAGAAAAAAACTCAGGCTTTTCATATACATACACGCATACTTCACATTTTAGGTGAAGGATCCCATTTAAAAAGCGTTTTTGGATATTTATTACATAAAAACATTTTTCGTTGTGTTAAATCAAGAGCTTTTTATAATCCAGTAATTTTTAATGCAATACATTGCAATGCAAAGTACAGAGAGCACAGCATCATGCCATTTAATTTCACGAATTGCACGAGTGGAAGATCATCCTCATAAAAAAAGTTGTATGTTATCATCATATCATATCGCAACCACAAATAATGATAAGTGGTACTACAAAAATTGTACACATGCTCAAAAAAAATTCTGGACACCAAATGCTTTTTATTACAAACCGTTGCCGCACCAAAAACTATTGTGTAAAAATGCAAATAAAGTAACGTGTTTGGTAAAAAGCCTTGTTGTGTAAAAGTAAGTGTGCAACTTTAAAAAAAATACAAAGCCAAAAGAGAGTAATGATCTTTTTGGATTGGATTCATTGGAATAATTTGCGTTTTACATTTCACGTCTCTCTGGTGAAGTTGGAGCATTAGATAGAGAGCCGAGCCGAACTTAGAAGCAATAATATTCCAAAAAGACAAGATAATCATATACTTTATTTGTGAGTGTATAAAATTTAAAAAAGAGTAAAATAGCTTTATAAGGTAAAAAATGTAGATAAAATTTTATTTTTCTACTTTATCATAAAAATTATTCCAGTTTTTCAGTGTTAATCAGTGTCCAGTTGCCTATTTGAGTAGTATAGCTAGTTTAGTTGTTGGCATCATCACGATTTTGAACACTCACGAGTTTTCATCTAAATTGCATCAATCAATTTTCATTTTGTCCAGTTGCACCCTTTTTGCTCTTTGTTGCATTTAGCTTTGCAGAGTTTAGTTGATTCAGTAGTTTACCGTCACCACTCATCACACCACACCACCAATTTGACCAAATTGAAAAAGTGCATCAGTTGCTGTGGCATTGCATTTCACAGGACTTTTGACTTCACCGCAACATCAGTCGAGTCCATTTTGTTTGACTTTTTGTTCTCGGCCGAGGCCGAAACTTCATTGCACAAAATATCGAAACAATGCTCTTCAACATCTCATGTAAGATTTGAGGTTAACTTTTAAATCAATTTTAATTACCAGTAATTTTAAGCATTCAAAAAACAAGAGTAAAGGTTACAAAAAAGATTTGTAAAGTGTGCTTCCTCAATTCTCATGAAAAATTCCGAGTAGAAGATGATGACAAATTTAATGTTACTAATATTTATTTATGTAGGCATTATGTTCAGAGAGAATGGCAAAGATCATGTTTGTGCATTAATAATAGTTGATCTTGATCGTCTAAGAATACATTTTTTAAATGTTGAAGCACAAGTTAGCATATAGCAAGTAGAAAAGACGTCATCGTCACATCACAGAGACCTGTTTATGCTGCTTCGCGATCGCGATCGTCATCAGTCATCACTGCGCGTTGTTGATCTCTCTGGTCTTCAATGCTCACCCACTACATACTACACACTACACACCTCAACGTCAATCTTGATCGTAGTATTCAATTGAATTCTGTAAAAAATGTTTATGAATGAGCGGACATGACTTATGACTTAATGCGATACACACGACTTGACTTCGTAGATGACTCATACTTTAGTCGCCTCGTCGCATGTATTTATTTGTAAAATCCTATTCCCTGAATCACGGCGTCATCGCTCTTTCTCTATTCATTATTTTTGAGCTTGTTACTGTACCATATTTACAGGTGTAACTACAAAATGAAAAGGATTTTACATGAATGAAGGTACATTCCTTTTTCAGTTAGCTTTTGTCAGTCTCTTGAGATGCACATGCATATAATATGTTGCTGCACTGCATTGCACTCGCATTAAGTGACCCTACAAACCCTAAAACCCCATTATATATTTTCTCGCCACAGGAATCCCATTCAACTTTTGAGAAACTAATACCTGAAGAGATGACTAATAGCTTTATAATCAAAATCTTCTGTTTTTTTCTTCCTCAGGTGCTGTATTGTTCGTCTGACTTTTTGTGTGAGTGATACTCGTTCTTGTCGCTTTTTGTCCCATTGAAAGCGAATTCAAGAGATGAGCTCTATCAGTCAGCATAAAACAGGCAGCATAATATCCACTTGAAACAAGCGACGCGACCTTCAGAAAACCTCCAGTCTAGTGCCAGTATTGCTTCATTTCATTTATCATTGTATGTTAAATGAAACAGGAAAATCAATCGTCACACAGGTAATAAATGCAGTCATCATCATATTTTCTTATCGCCATCCGAAAATCAGATAGCTACTTGCACAAGGATGAGATAAGCCAAGCCATCCCTGGTTTTTTTCAACTGCTGACGTTATTACACCGTCAACCATAAACGTGAAAGTGCTGCGCTGCTGCAAGAGAGAAAAAATATACAGACTAACAAATCATTTGACAGTCATACAAAATAATATTGATTTTTTATAGTGCTGGAAGAGTTGAGTGATTGTTTGGTTCGTTCTTCGTTCGTCATCCACAGTTTTTTTTAGAGATTTCAAATACTGATTATTATCAGTACACTACACTGCGCTCACTCATTTTTTCAAATGAGCTGGGAAAGAAATATGACAAACTTGACAAATGAAGTATGCACTGCAGCTTGTTAGGCAGGCATGTAATCATTATTAACCAACGGAAGAGTTTCAACTTTTTAAAAAAAAATTTGGAAGCAGCATCGTCGTGTCGGGATTTTAAAAGACGACTACTGCAAACGGATCGGAGGGACTATTAAACCGGCGGCGTCAGCTAAGAAAAACGAGCAGTCACAGTGAACAGTGGAGTTTACCAGTTTGGTTGAGATCAAGGTGAATGTGTGGAAGGAGTGATGTGATCCGATATTCAATACTGCTTATTAGTTTGCAGACAACGAACAGCATGACGAGATCATTTATAAGCATTGTTGCATCAGCAGCATAAACTACAATAAAATTATGATGAGATCATGGATTGATTAGATCAGATCAGTATTTTATAGTGATTACGTTATCCTTTGCGAAGGAAAATTATTAGAAAAAATAAATCTGTCCTCTTTTATAACTTTCCTACTCGTATTATTTTCTTCATGGACTATATTGAAGGTTAAAATAGTTACGTAAACACGTCAAAACAACATAATCAGTTTCAGTGCTGGCGAAATTAGTGGAATGTGAGAAAAATACACAATTGAATCGATACAAAAAAAGTTGTAAAAGGAATCAGACACATTTTTCACGTTAATTTTTTCTCAATTATTTGTGTTTTTTTCTTTCCATTTTTGTGCGAGTGGAATTGTCTTGAATTTTAGAATTTTAACTATTATAATTACTATGTTTTCTTGATGATGATTGGGTGATGGACTACACGCAATAAGCTATATCATAAACGTCAGAAGAAGCTGTGAAGAAGACAGGAAAGTTGTAAAGCAGAACAAAGATGGAATAAATTACGAGGTGAAAAAAAACTAGTTTTTCTGTTTGGTGGAGAGAGAATGCACTCATATTGCATTTGAGTTTTTTGACTACTTCAAAAAAAGTGCATTGGTTACGTGTGTCTTCCACAGACAATACACAATAGATTTATGTATATTATATTCACGCAGTATTAAAACGAAATCATAATAATAAGTCAGTGAACAATTAAGAAAAACGGGTTGACCTTTCCCTTCCCAAAAAATTTGTTCAGCGTCACGTCAGCTTCAAGGAATGAAAACAATATCGTATCAGCATCTATAACACATTTTTTATAATATATTTTTTGAGAAACACGCCCAACAAGTAGATGATCCTCGCAACATTCATTTTAATCATCATTATCGTCACCATTTATTATTCAACATTGTGAATTGTGAAGAAAAAAAACTTTCCGGTTGTGCTATGTCCATTATGCTCATCTGACAGTTTATGACACCTGGGCACCGTAAGACTTTCAACCTTGCATTTTTCATTTTAGCCAAAAAAAAGCATCATAAAAATTCAAATTGAGTTTTAAAGTTTCAAGTTACCTTAACCGAATTTAAACAGTGATTAGTATTCAGTGACTTTTGAATATTGAACCTATTATTTTTTTGGTGGTGGCAAGCACTTTTGCAAATTATTAATCTGACTTTGCTTGAAGGATCATACTAATCCTTACAGCTATAATGTAAAAAAGGAGAGGATTATTTTGATAATAAATTTTAATTTGACAATCAATCAAATCAATCATCCATTAAAGATGACAATCTACACAACCTCATCTGGATCTACAATGACAGCAGTACGAAGAGAAACAGGTGCTCTTTGCCGAGCCCTGTACACAAATCATCCGGAAGCGAAAACAGAGTTGGGCTTCAGGAAAGGGGATATTCTGACCGTGATCGAATATGACGTTGATGGACAGGAAGGCTGGTGGTTGTGTGCATTACGAGGTCAAAGGGTAAGAAACTTTTTAAAAATGTACATTAGTCTGAGTATTTTCTTTAAAAGAAAAGTGGGACGTGCCATGAACAAAACAATTTTTTTCTGCCCGGCATGATATGGTACATGTGCCCCATTCAAAACAATTTTTTATTACAAGTTTTTTATACATATAAGTATTACATTAATAGATTCTTTCATTTTTTCCCAAAAAAAATCTCTAATTCTAATAAAAACACTTTTATAGCCCTTTTAAAATCTCTTTAAATACAATTTACTATTTTTGTGAATGAAGCATAAAATGTCATAAACATTTTTAAAACAGCCTTTTTATACACACGTTCTATTCAGCAAAGTTATCTTGAAACCTTGCGTAAAAGCCATGTAATATAGTTTTTTGTCTCTTTATTTTATTAACTCCCCTAAAATAACATCCAGCTTTCAAAGTTTACTTTAGCTTTTTTCTTGTAAAGCAAACATCCGTTCTGCTTTGCTGCCTGCATGGCCTGTTGACTTACAAGTCATCTTTCTAATTTGGGGCTTTTGTTGTGGCTAATGTCGCCTTTTTTCTCACTTGAACTGGTGTATTCCATTCCACTCCTCTCCTCGTGTTAAAAAATATTATTACCTTCAACTTGTAAAAAATAGGATGTTATTCTTTGCAACACACCAATGTTAAACAGTATCATCATCGCCGTGTCGTGAAACTTGGCTTATAATTTGTTCCTCTTTACTTTTTTTCTTTCTCTTCCCTTTTAAAAAATTACGAGCGACATGTGCACATACCCGTCATAACAAAATAATATTCATATTCTGAGTTAATACCAAACGATACATTATTTTGATTATTTTGGTGTTGCGTATACTATCTTTAAAACATTTTCTACTATGTTTTATTTCGCATTAAATCTGTAGAGACCTGTTCATAACTTATTTCTTTCCAGAATAAGAACCTGCAAAATGAACCGAAATGAAAGATTTAATTTTTTTCTCAGACCCACCACCCACCCTCTCATACCACCGCAGACTTGTAAACAGAGAGGGTTAAAACATTTTAAACATTAACAAACCCACCAACGACGAAAACTCTTAATTTTAAAAGCCATGCAGTTAGAAAGTAAAATGCAAGTTAGAAATGTGTTGCATTGCATTTTACAAGATTTGCTGGATAGAATATATATATGCTTATCTCCAAGTATGAAATGTGTGATATTAAAGATTGCAGCGGGAGATTAATAATATTACTACTCATTTTACAATGCAATCAGGAGGGCAGAACACCAGCGAACGAGGTTTTTAAAAATGAAATCTAAAGAAAAGACGGATATTGTCCACATGCAATGCACATTGCATTGCATTCATGCTGTTATATTTCATCATATCAAGATCATAATGATAATACTAACTAAAATGCACTTTTTTATGGATGCGGATATATCGCAGATAGTAAAGTCGTAAGTATATTTAATGAACCATAAAAGCACAGCTACATTCCATCATCAAATTAAGTTTCATCGACCCAACGCAACACAGCAAACACTCTTGTCTTTCTGTAGTTTTTTTTCTTTATGCTTTGTATTCATTTGTTCTTGTTATGCCTGAGTAGAGTTTAGTGATGGATTTTTATTGGAGCTATTAAAACGTGTTGTATGAAAAAATACGGTACATTTACGTTCTTGTTTTAATTTTTATGATTCTCCCAAGTCGACTGATTGCAAGAGAGAGTTTTTTAACCATTTATGTTTTCTTATTTCCAAGGAGCAACCTTAATTTAAAGTGCTTTTGTTTCTTAAAAACGATCTTGGTTCTTATATTCTTAATGAAATTTTTGCACATAGGCAAGCCATTGTTTTCTGCGTTGCTCTGTGGTAATTTTCATTTACAGGTTTGTTTTTTTATGATGGAGAGAAAGAGAAGGCGTGTTAGAATTTTTTGGTTTTATAATTTTTATGGTTTTTGCCATTAATTGTCATTAAAGAACAAAAACGTGTAAACTAAGGCGTAATATTTTTAAGGGGCAGGGTAGCAATAGCAAAAAATATTACTGCTTTAACGCAACGTGGTGTGAAGAAAAGTGCTGAGAGGGCAGGAGACAGAACGACAGAAGATAGAAATAATATTATTTTTCATTTACATGATTGCATACATGCAAAAAAGGTTTAACCTGAATAAATGTAAAGCATGATTTGAGTCTCTTACGAAAATCTTAGCTGTTGTTGCAGGAAATTGTATCTAATTGCTTTATTACTACCGAGAAAACCGCCATTGGTGTCGAATAACGTATTCGATTTCATCTACACGAAACGAAAACTCTTTCTATAGATTTATGAACATCATGCATAAATTCATATAATTTTTACTAATAACAGTGGTGTTTTTTGTGTACATATCATACAAGCTCCTCTGATTTGTTATTTCATTTCATTTTACTCAATTCCATGCGTAATATATATTAAGACACATTCCATTCATTCATTCAACAAAAGCGACAGACAGAAAACAAAGTAAAAAAAATCATTTAGCATATCTGCTGGTGGCAAAATGTAGAATGTTTGGTATGGTATTTCGGTGTTTTGGCTTGTCATGTCATAAAAAATGTTATAATGTTATTGTTTTAAGAGCTCCACGAGATCACAAACGGTGCGCTGGAGTAGTCAACTTGACGATCCGGTTACTGTTTCCTCTCTCTGTTTTCTTCTGTTGTGATTGTTACTTTTTAAAACAGTAAATTCATAGGAAGAATAATAGACGAAAAAAACCTTTAAAACAAAACAAGTTCAAAAGGTTTGCAAGACCAGAAGCAACCAGCATACAAGCCTGTTTTTCTCTCTTCAGTTTTCTCTCTGAAGATATTATGTGTCTACTTCATACTGTGTGTAATGTAATGCTAATAAATAAATTTATTAGCTCGACTCGACTACTTCTTCTCCAACTCCCTTTACTCCATTCACTTGACTCTCTCGAAAACAAGAAGAAAAACACAAACTGCCACACAGCAGCACTTTAGAAGAACGCACAATATGCTACGCACGCATAAAGACTCATCTCTTGCATTTTCTTTCTCTGCTTGTTTTTAAAGTGATATAACTTCCATTTATTTTCTCACTTTTGACGTATGCAAATACACACACCACACACCAGAAACAGAATTATTCCAAACAAGACGCATTTACAAAAGAAACATGCAGACACATGAAAACACACGCCACGCCATGCCACACCAGAGATCAGAGAAAGAGCCTTCTTCTCAAAAAGCATATCTTTCCTTGTCATATTTTTTCTCTCACACTCTCTTCTCTCCTCTGACTTGGTGTAGAAAGATATACTGAGCATTGCACTGATTTTCCAGAAGTCTATTTAAAATATTTCCCTTTTCATTCACTACATTTATTCCACACAGACACCCAAAAGCTTCTGGTATTCACACGATCATCATCATTATTATTATACAACCAAAACCGTAAGTGTGAGCGCGTTAAGAATTATTATGTAATTTGGCCTTGTTTTATAGTATCTTCAAAAAAAATCTGGATGAGTGGAAGAGTCGTAAAAATAAAAACGCATATAAGGCAGTTTTCTGATGATGGTGAAATGATGCGTTGGTGAGGAGGAGACTGTGCTTCTCATTCATTTTCTTCCTTGTTTCATTGCATTAAAGATTGTCTCATCATCATACATACCAAAAAGCACACATTAAATCCAAAAGTTTAATGAGAATCGCTTCCTGTTTCTCCATCTTGCTTAATGATATGCATGTATGTGATATAATGATAATGTAATAATAAGTTAAGTATAAAAAATATGGTAAGATGCGATGATGGTGATGGTGACCATATGGGGAATAATGAAGCCCTTTACAGTCTCATCTTGCCACTGCAGCTTCCAGCTTATAAATTCTATCCAGTTCATTAAGTCCATTCTTGGCTTTTGCCTTGCTACTGTTTCATGAGCGTCTCATCCATAAAATAAAATGTAAATAGATCAATGTCGGCAAAGATGGTTAGTTACTCTACTTTAGATTCTCAAAGCAACATTCCAGTTCATTTTAATAAAACAATGTGTATTCATCCAACAACACAATAGAACACAAAGTAATCTCACTTTAACAAAGTCAGCAGTTTGTCACATAGTCAAAAAGTTATACTCTGCTCACATAATAATAAAAATAAACATAAAATCTCATTCATAATCATCACATTCTCATTCATGCGACGACTTTCCTTTCTTCAAAGAATAAATATGGACAGAAGAAGTGTAGGCTGTTGTGCTGCATGCAACACAGCACATGTCAAAATAGCAAGGTTTTAATTATAATTTTGTGACGAAGCTTATTTCGTGAATCATGATGATATGGTAAGCATGTTGGTTTGTTTTGTTGTGGAGGTGGTGGTAATGTTTATTCATGACTGTTATGATATGATGATGACGACTAAAGCTATGGCATTGTAGACTTTACTTATTAGACAAATATTAAGAGTAGACACTTTTTATAGACAAAATTTGAGTTTGGAGTGAGTGGAGTTTTGTATGGGAAACCTTATAAAATGGTTAAATTGAGAAAATCAAAATTAAGTAGTACTCTTGTTTTGGTAATAATGTATTTTAAATGTAGCAGTGCAATGTGTTGTTTTAATGGTAGTGTTTCTGCGGTTTGCTGCTGACGATGATGGATTAAGAATGCAAATTAAAATTAAGAGCAAAAGAAAAAATGAGAGTTGTAAATGTGAATTCCTCTAGAGAGCAAGAAAAGTAGAAAGAGTCGCTGTGAGCTATTGGTATTTATGCTTTTAGGCAATTTTTTTGCTGAATGTGTTGTGTGAGAAAATGAATGAGAGTCAAGTGGGATTTACTGGTTTGCGAAAGATTTTGTATAATGATATGTGCTATGAAAACAAAGTAGTAGCTTTTATGTGGTGGCATTAAATTAAAGTATGTAGTATGTTACAGTTTCGCTTTTTGCTGTTCGCCTTGTAACCTGTAAATAATGCATACCCAAATTACAAATTAAAACATTAGAAGTGGCAAAAAGAAATGAAAACAAATGAGCACGTTTGTATTGGAATGTATAATGAATGCGAGAAAAAAAGCTCATGCAAGCTCGCAAGGAAGAATTGAGAAATAAAAGAGAATTAGGTCCTTGTTTTTAAAAAAAAGCTAATAACTTTTTGTAATTTTTATCTGTGGGATCTCTGGATTTAACATATCTTTACTTTTGTTTTTCTTTCACAGGGAATCTGCCCAAGTAACTACCTGGAAGTATTAGAAGATAAATATTCCAATGTTCCACCGAAATCCACAAATTTCAGCTTTTCGGATAAGACAAAGGTAAGGAAGGATAAAATGAAAATGCATTTTATACTGATTTTATTGAGTAATTCCAAGAAAAACTTATGGTCTAGACTAGACTAAAAATTAATTAAATTGAACAACAAAATAAGCTGACAAGGCAAGCCTGTCATTCATTTTATGCATCCAACAAAGTTTTTACAACACTCTTTTGATGTGCTTTAACTTAATCCTTTCCCCTCTTTCAATTATTACATTTCTTCCAAAAAACAAAAAGGTTCTTACAGATCAACTGAAAACCTCCTGCTGGTTTGATTGCATCGGCATTTTAGTGAGATTTTTTTGCAATGTTATTGATATCCCAAATGCTCTCGCACTGTTTTTATGTTCACTCTCTGCTGCCGATGATGATCCTGTCGCCTCAGTTTTTATTTAACACACTACAAAATAGAACCCCTGTGTCTACACAGAACTAGAGTTGACTTGATAGTGACTATTTCGCCACAGGAATCTTTCCCAGTTCCATTCATTCGATCATCCAGAAAAAAAGTTGTTTCGGCTTCCTTCTTTTTATTTACGCAATCAATTCATTGTATATTTTAGATCGCAAAAATTTACAAAGAAAAAACTGGACTTGCGTGCATTGCATTTTACATCTTCATACAAACTCTCAGTTTTATCTTCTTGAAATCTTTGATGTGATGCGAATGACAAAAATTATGATATGATAATATAACAAGCTTGGTTGATAAAATGATAATATATAATCAACGTCAATCGTTAAACTAATGAAAATAAAGTATATTATGGGTTTGCTTCTGTTTTCTCTGTGCAAATAACGAACATTGTGGAATTGGATGGATGGGATTGCGTTTTTGGTTGTAAGTTACTAGGAAGATGGGTAATATGATACGTGACATGAAGGTAGAAACGCTCGCAACGCAATACAAAGTCATGTCACAAGACAAGGTAATAAGATACTCCTACAAACATGATGATAGCCAAAGAGTCAGTCTAGAAATATTGCAACATGGACATCATACTTTTTGATGACGACGACGATGATGAATCAACTTGAAATTTATTTAATGTAAAAAATTGAAGTATTTTCATCATGTCAAGGTTTAATATCAAACGTGAGTTGAAGTTGAATCCACCTCTTTTTTGTAATTCACATATCCTCCTTGCTAGAAAAACAGAAAAGACGTAAAACGTTAAATTTGCCCGTAGCGGTGTTATTTTGTAGATGGATGGCTGATAGTAAAACAAATATTTCAGTCAAATAAAATATTATATAGTTTTACACTAAAAAATGTGGAAAAATAAAACTGTCAAGAGAAGGGTATAGGAAATAAATGTATTTTACGTTATATTTATTTTGCTCTAGGGAAATTTTGTTGTATAGGTATATCTGTGTACATTTTGTAAATTCGGTGGAAAAGAAAACAATTTGAAGAATTTTACGGAAAAATTACTGTTTTTGCTTCAAAGAAAAATTTGCCGCATTCTGTTAACTCATTAAGTGAAAAGGTCAAAAGAGATCAAAGTTGTATGATATTTTATCTAAAACTATTAATTTCAATTTACCATAAACACAACGTAATTTAAGGTGCATGGTGCATCTGCCTGAACTTCCTTGTCCTCCTCCTCCTCCTACTCTAATCACTAGAAAAGGTTTGAGGAGATTCATCGAGAGTTTCTGCATGCATGAATGTTAATGATGATAATGGTGAAGTGACGATGAGGTCATTGGTAATTTCCATGTTATTTCATAATGGTTGAATGAGTATTAATGTTCTTTTTGTGTGTGATGAATGGGCGGTCATGTTATTATAAACATTAGCATATTGATTCATAAAAAAGGAATTATCATGAATTACATATTTTGATGATCATCTTCTTGGGGATGATCCATGTGTCTTGGATAAGTGTGATGTGGTGTTTCCCCAATGATTTATGAGCTCTGATTCCATACCTACATGCGTCACGTTCATTATAATCACGTATAGTACTAGTAGCAGCATCAAATCTGGAAATTGAATTTAAGAGAATCAAAAGCGTTTGACAAATTTTACTTCCTTGAAAAGCATGATGAACTTTTCACTGATTGTCAACTTTTTAATGTAATTCGAGACGATGCAATTTAATGCTTTTTCACTTGTGCACCATCTTTTTGTTTATAGTTGAAGGCAAGTACTGTAGCTTGGTCTACTTTTTGATATCTGAGCTGAGCATTTGTTCACAGGTCATTCGTCCAAGCTGATAATATTTGTTGGTGGAAAATTATTGGCATATATTATATTTGTATGGTGAACAAAAGCACAAATATTTTTAGCAATACTTGCATCAGTTTTTGCATCTTCCTAAATATGAATTGTGTACCGTTACCGCTCACATGAATTTGCAACTTCAGATTAGATATGATTGCAAATATGTCCATCTGTTTTGTGATCACAGGGGAATCGATTAGTCCCACACCTTTGTATTCCTTTCCAATCTCTTCAAAACATTTACTCACTAACTTACTCGGTAAATGGAGAATAAAAATGGATTAGCTGTTGATGCAGATATGATGTGATCTAAATAAAAAAGACGCCCACCACTCCACTGTGCTATCATATTTTTTGCAGAGCAAATATGCTAACAGCGATTTAGTTGAGCTTTGGTCTGCAAATATTTTTATAACACCGGCGAAACAGATACCTTTGTATGTATTCGGCTAAATGTAACTCAAACGTTAGAAAGTCATGATGGATGTGCCCCAACATAATAGATAAAATATTACAAATAAATTTTCATCGTGAAAAATATTATTATCGAAACTGCCAATTTCACGCGGCTAAAGAAAAAAGAACTGAGGGCGGGTCTGGGTCAGTTACCCAAGTCAAGTAATGTTGATCTTTGGTCTAATCTCTATCCTCTCCGAAGCTTCTGGTACTAGCGAGACGGCTATTATATCGAAAAAAAGTAATTCATCACTTGACACCATAATATATACTTTGTGTAATTGGTAAAAGATGACTTTCCATGCAAACCTTGTAATTTACAACCCTGTTTGCCTAATATTTTCATATTGGCTCATACATCATTATTTGCAAACCAAGAACACCTTCACTTGACAAAACAACGTTCGGTTAACTTGTTATACGGGCAAACTTGTATGTAGTCTTGTTCCATTTCAAATGCCCTGTTTAAACTTTTGTTCATTAAAACACACAATAAATATCTATCATACCAAAACTGGTAAAAAAGCTGCCTTCAAGCAAGTATTGAAATGAATATTAAACTATATGAAATAGTTTTTTACAGAGTAACTATTTAATTATTGCGAACGATCAGATATCCCCGGCTGTTCTGACTAAAAATATCCTTTGATTTTATGAGCTAACTATAAGCAATCATGTCAAAACAGAACTTGTAATTATCATTCCTAATATTATTCAAAAATCAATGCTTTTTTAAAAGCTAACATAAAAAAGGTTGGTCTATCCTTTCAAAACATGCTTCCTTATAAATGGAATTTTGAACAATATAAGGTTCAGGGGCAAATAACCATACATTTGTCGAAATCTTTAAGCAAGAAATATTATTTATGAACTCTGAGATACTTCACTTCCCATTATGACAAACAGGTCACCAAGGAAGAGACACGAAGTGTTATGAATGTTTCCCGGGTGACTTGTCTTAGAACATATGAAAACGAAAATTTGTTGGAACTACTTTTTCATGTACATAAATTGTAGGCAATATTCCTGGTCAGCATGCAATTTGTTGGAAGTGACATGACATTTATGAATATTTTATTATTTTTTCCACTTTCCACTATCTTGCCGGAAAACTGACAATTATGGCTGTAAGGGAATACACACGACGCACGCAGTTACAGCATACTTTCCTCTGAACGGTTATGTAAGGTAGTCAGTCGACAAGTGTGAAAATACTGCATTTCTATTCATTTTTGCAAGCATATCATATCGTGAATCATGTCCAATTCATACTCCTGTCTACCCATGCAATAATAATTTGACATGGACACATGACGTTTATTGGTGTCATCATCATCATCACTGTTACTATTATTCTTACAATGACATAACATTATGCTCACTTTTCCTTTTTATATTAATACCTTGGTTTTTCTGTGAACAATGCATGTCAAAACGTTATTGTACCTGACATCCATGCAACCACCGCACCACAAAGACTTTCTTTTCCACGTTTTCCAGAATCACAATGCAATGCACGATGAATAATACATTTTTCCTGCTTTCCAGTCACTTGTATCTTGTATGTTCCGTGTTCATTTTTTGTATACCTGTGGGAATTATCACACCACATTCATTTTTCATCATGTCTACTACCTTTTTCCATATTTTTCTTGCATTTTTTGATAGAAATGTGCGATAATTGTGTCCGATTCCCGGTGCATTGTTGGTTTGCCTTATCAAACCACCCACTATAATGGGCGGGGCAATTATTCCTCCCAAAGCATTCATCTTACAAAACAGACAGTCATCCTTTTTATCGATAAAATTCTACACAAAACGGAAATGAGAAAAGGCTTTTGCTAGTAATGGAACGGAACGAAAATAAATGATAAGCTTATCTTGTTTTCCCTAACTGACTGCTAGTGAGAGCGAGTCACTCTGGAAATTTATGGGATTCTCTTTCTGATATAAGCCATAACTTAAATAGGCTTGATTGCATACCTTTCTCTCTGTGGAATTCCAAGAAGGAGGATTTTTATTCAAGATGGTTCGCTTTCCACTAAGCACTTCCGAATTCCATTGATTTGCATTTATGTTCTTTGCATGCTTCTTGATTTGATGGTCATAGTTAAATGGTTTTGTTAGAGAGATAGCAAGGAAGAAAAGGCGACGATGTTGATAATCATGCATGACTTGTATTAATTCCACTCAAATAGACAAGTGGATTTACTCTTGTAATTTTCACTGAAAATTGGGAAGACTACTGGCAGTGAAATAAGTGCAGTGGCCCTTGTGCAACCTCAGCTCAGAAGGAAAAAAAGAATTTCCGGCAGCTGTGAGTTTTGATTCCAAGAAAATAAAAGTGAAGAGTGGAAAGGGAATCAAAAAGGGTATGTGTATGTAATGCCATGCAATGAAGCTCAACGTTTTTTGAAGAGGAAAAGTCATATGAGCTTTTTGTATTGCACATAAAAATGGGATTTATAGAAGAACAAGCTGCTTCACTCGTCTTGTCTTCTTTCTTTGTGAAATGTGTTGATGATGACGATTGACGATCATTGATTGCAGCAGTAGGCATGCATTCTTCCAGAAACTGGATGGTATTTTGGCATTGGCATGGCAGCAGTGAAGGAAATTACTTTTGGAAACCTTGGAAGCACGGTGATTCTGATGATTTCTTTGGTAAACATTGCGCTTCGCTTATTTTTTTACTTTTGGGAAAAGAAGAAGAAATGTCAGTGGGAAAATCCTCCAGCATACCATCGGGCCGCGGGGGGATCGGGAGTTTTGCTTTGGTTCTCTCATTGTTTGGCTAAGTGACAAACACACAAAAAGAGAAAAAAAGTTTTAGCTGATGTTTCTGATTGAGATTGCGAAAGTATATTGATTTTGAAAGTGCGTTGCATTGCGTAGAGCATTGAGGCATTTTCGTTTTTGGAAGAGAGATGTGAGGAGAAATTAAGAGGCCACCGGGGAGATCTTTGTTTTCGATCTATCTTATTGTGTGTCTGTGACTTGAGTGAGCACACATGGAAAAATATTTTATTTTAGCAGAGAGTTTTGTATCTAGCCTGCCAAACTTGACTACTGATTGTGATTACAAATAATATATCTGAGCCGTTCATTCCATTGTTTGGAATTCTAAGCCAAAAGATTTCCTACAAAAAATATATTTGTCGTTTCCCAATTTGGGTTGTTTTCCTGCCAAAAAAATGGAGAACAAAATTAGAAATATCTTCAGACTTAATTCCTTAAGTTGGATATTTTGGTATGCAACGAATGTAAAAAAAATCTTCATACAAAAAAGTTTAAAGCAGTCCATTTCATTATCTAAAACTTTTGTTTAAAAAACGTAAATGTTTCTCCACTAGCTACTGTATAAAATCCAGCTAGTGATTAAAAAATTTCACCACTGCTAGTAAACCATGACACTTAATTAATTTGCATGCATTTACAACTCAGCAAGATGCGCGCCATTCCATTCCTAACAAATCCTTCGTGTTACACCGTCTCCCCGTATTGCATAATTTGGTACACTTCCAATTTCCGTTGAAAAAATCCAATGAGAAAAGCATGTAAGCTCACTGTGTAAAGTGTGTTCAAGTGTAAAGTTCTGATTAAAATGTTGGTTTTGCTTTTGTTGGAAATTGAATGTATGACGGCCAATTTGGAAGGCATAGATAACTGGATCAATTATGCATGCAAATAAATTATACATACACAACACGAACATAACACGACACTACCAGTTTTAGTCAGAGTCTATAGAAAAAAGCAAGAAAAAAGCTAGCCTACCAGCCAGAGAGACCGCTTGACATTCCATACCAAAGTCCCAACATATAGCCACTAGCTTGTGGACAATCTGGAATTTCCAGCATAAAGAAATTATTCATTAATTCCCAGAAAATCACAAAATTCAACATTGTCCTCCTGTCCCTTTACTTTTACACGATGATAGCATAACCCAATGTTATACAACGGTCTGTAGTGCTCTCTTCTCGGTTCATTTGCCTTTTGTGCCTATTTGCCGGTATACTTTTTAGTACCATTGTATAATGCACCATTCAAGCAATTTGAAAAACGTTGAATGTCCTTCAATGACACTTGACTCGACTTTTCTCTTATCACCACGACCGCCATACATAGTACACTCCGGTCTTCTCTGCAAGCAAACACATTAAAAAATAGACTTGTTCCGTTTTATTGAATGCTTCATCCATTCATAATATAATGGATTTACTGTTTGCTTCTCCACTAAATAAAGTCATTTTTATTGTCATGTTTTCTCTCTTGCCTTTCCCGACTATCTATCCATTTATTTTTATTTCCGCACGAAATGCAATGGTAAACACAGCAAGAAGCCGTCAAAGGGCCAAAAAGCCAGCCAGCATACAACGGTGAAGTAAACACTTCACCCAGCCATTTTTTTCCATTTTTAATATATTTTTGTAGTTTTCATTCAGAAGACAGAAATGCCGCATTCTCGTCAGCTTCCTGTTATACCAAAGTTTGTTTTCATGATCATCAGAATGATGGTGATGGTGTGCAAAGACAGGGATATGAATGTAAACAAACCATCATCAGAGTATTAGAATATATCTTTATTTTATGCTACCAGAGATCTTCTGGAGGATGACTGACTGTGCCTACAAAATGATCCGATAAAAAGCATATCGCACGCAACAAAAATTTGTTGGATGGGTAGGATACCAGAAATATTCATCTCGCTCTGATATATGTCTTGTCAAACTCGGAAGAATATTATGTATCCCGTTCCGCATAGGAAATCAGTTTATTATGCATTTTTACAAGGAAGAGAATATTTCAGTATTGCTCTCTAAAAATCCAATATACGCAGACATTGTATTGGAAGAAGAGGATAAATAAGACAAGGCCTTTTTGATTTCTGGCAGTGCCAAAAAAGTAATATATTTTGTTGCTGCTGGGCTGGAGAGGAGGAGTGCAGTGAATGGTTGCGTTGCAGTATGCAGTCGAAAATGCATAATAGGAAAGAAATGAATAGAAAGACAGAGAGTGAATTTAGTTATGTAAGTAAAACTACTAGTGTAAGAGATGATGTTGATGACAAGCAAGGAAAAAAAGTGTTTAGAAAGGATCAATATTTTGGCGCATGAAAATGGCCCTATAAAAATACATACGCAATGCAATAGCATGCTTTTATATGGGCATCAGGGATAATATAAGTTTATTACGGTATACCGCTTTATTTTCCTTGTTGTATAGCTTGGTCGACCACTTTTGAGCGAAACTTGTACGGGAGCAAGCACCCTTCTCTTTTTGGATTCGTAGTAAAGTTTTGGGTATTCCCTAAAATTCCCTGTATTCCATTCCAAGTAATGTAGTAGTTTTTCCTTCCATTCTCTGCAGCAAGAAGAGTGGAATAAGAGAAGAGAAACGGAGAAGGAAGGGATGGATGGATGTAAGGGATAAATAACAAAAAAGGAAATGCAATGCAGTTTTATGTTGTATACTCAGTAATTGTACTGTTGTGGGGAATCCCATTTCCAGTTGTTTTGCTCCAGCTCTCCAACTGCTGTTCTATCAAGAGAGTAGAGAGAGAAGTGTTCAGGGGTTTCTGTTGTTTTGTTTTGGATTTTTTTTGTAGGAAACTTTACTCCAACTTTGCTGATTTTCTGTTTTTCATCCTGTCAAAAAACCGAATAGACGGGTGTACGTACGTGTGGTTGTAGGTTCTGCTCTGCATTACCGGATATTAGTTTCCAGTATGGGGTCATTCATATATAAAGGCGTTGTATACCATTCAAATAGCATATTTCCAAAGCGTCTTACTTAAATCAAATTAATTCTTAAAATGTAGACGTGGCTCTTGGACAGTACCCATTTTACCTCTGTATATCTTTATAGTATTGTGGAACTACGATGTGCTAAAGGCAAAATGGAACGGTTATGTTATGGCCACGACTATTTGATGAGGAAAGCTGCATTTTCTAGTAGTTGCATGCACGCATACTTGAGTCGTCTTAGTTTCCTCTGAAAAGAAAGTGAAGTAAATACTACCCGGGTTTACGTTTCGTTTTCTTTACGCTTTTCTTTCTCTGTGGAAAATGTGAGTGTCCGCTCTGCTTAAGCCATGGTACAACCACCATACCGTCGCCATACTATCATATACCCACTCGTGCATTTCACCCTTCAGTCACAAACACAAAAAAACAGCATTCCATAACCAAACTCATCCTCTCTCTGGTACTGCTGTTGTTTTTCCTTGACAAAAAACTGGAAATGAGCTCAGTCCAAGTTGGAGCATTGACATAAGAAGAGCAGCTCTCAGCATATTAGCCGTACTTTCTTTTGTCGCCAAGTTTCTTTTTTACTGGAGATAAAAGATAGACAGTTTTCTCGCAATGCAGTGGAGTTGTGGTGTTGTGTGATTGTGTACATTATTTTTTTCCCGGTGTAGGAAAAAAAGTTTCACATTTTCTCTAGTGACTTGAGGTTCCCTTTTTTATGGTGTAATGACACCTAAGAAGAAGCTTAACAGTTTCAAAAGTGAAACGTGTCGTGGTTCCTTTTTGTACGGTGTACGGTGATGTCTTTGGTGTCGGTGTTACACAGTGAACGTGACTGTTGCTTTAACCATAGTATATACTTTAAAGTATAAGTGACATGAGATACGACAGATAATCCAATATTACTCGTGTACATCCCAACTTGTAACTTCTTCTTTCAAGATATTCGTTATCTTTTTCTATAAAAAGTATAAAAGATACATCAACAGATCACATCTGTGTGAATCTCACAGAGAGTGGTGCATGCAGTGAGTGTATAACATCATTATATCACCTTACACGTTAAGCCTTTATAACTTTTGTTGGCACAAGACTCAGGACGACGAGAGAAGCAACTTCAATTTGTCTTTTGAATTTTTTTATCATCTTTTCTTCTGCCTTTCTTTTTTCAAGGTTAGCCTTTTCTTCTAAAAAGAGGATCAAACAAGAAAGTAAGATGCTGCTGGTCCCTGCTTACCAGCCCGTGTAACATTTTTTGTCTCGTGTCCCTCGTTCCGTATCTGTCTCGTGACATGTCTTTTATTTTATTTTTGTAACCCGTGTCTTCACATGTGTCTCCCAATTTATTTTCATTTTTTTCTTATAATAAAAACTTCTTGTATGAACATTAGACTATTTTTCTCTTCCTTTTAGGTTTTTTTTGTATTGTAGCTTTGTAGCTAAATAGCAATACTCCATCATGCTCGTAGTCATAATTTGATATGTATTTACCTTTCACTGCTTCTTGTCATTTTTCTTAAGAAGGAAGCATTTTTCCATCTTGCCTTGTCTTGCTTTGACTTGAGACAAGTAGAAAAAAATGAAATGAAAAACCCAAAGGCATTTTATACCAATTTGCTACAAAGTACCCCTCATTTTTCCTTGTTCTTTCTTAAATTTCTCTTCTCTATTATCCATCCATCCATCCATTTTTTTCTCCAGAGAGAATAGAAACGATTTTCTTTCTTTTGTTCCTCCCTAGTCGCTAGTCTTCTCATGTGAATTCGTCTACCTAATAATTTTGATTTCTTGAGAAAATATGATGATGCTTACTCAGCTCAAATTTACTCTTGTCTACAATCTTATGTACGTAATAGTAATAATAACAATGGGAAAAGGCTGTTCTTTTCGTAGAAACTCTAAATCTGACTGATTGAGATTTCGAGAGAACCGTTTTTGATAGTAGTCATATTCTTTGTGTTTTTTCTTCTTGTAAAGTCGCCAGTCAGCAGTCACCATAATCATTATCATGCAATATTAATATTACATGGCATGCATGAAAGTGGAATGGTGGCATTAAGGCAGGCTTTTTGATGAATTGTTTGCCAGTGCCACTCCGCCTCCACCTTTTACTCTTTTTATTTCTTTAAAATGCTAGGCACGTTCCACGTAACTACTTGTATGCACTAATGTAAGTGCGCTAAACCAACATGTTATCCGCACGCATACACACACCAGGATTTTTCAAAGCTTCAAAGAATTTTTTTTGCTGGAGAAGAAGAAGGAAGGAATAAAAAGCCGTTATAAATGGCAATTGTAAAACATGAGCACGTAAAAAAAGGCTACACTCGAGGAATAGATTGCTAGCATGTTCTTCGAACTACAGTGTGTAAAAAATACTTTTTTTTACCACATTAATCATTACAGAGAAAACAGATGAAGAAAATAGAGTGTTCCTTTGAAAAAATGGCAGGCAGTTTTTAGTTGGATTTATTGAGGATGAGAGTATGCATGGCATGACCATATAGTTTAGTGGGTATAATAATCGTTGATATTTGTGGTCTTTTTCTGACTCACTCCATGTTTTTTTTCTCTTTTGGCTCATAGGATGAATCACATCATCAGCAGCAGCTATCTTCTGGAGAAGGGAAGGGAACATTACCATCATCGGCAACCTCAACAGATTTTGTGAATCCACTAGAAACTTATGATTTCCCTAGATCGGTTGAGCCAAGACCCGTTATTTCTTTGGGAATATCAACATCATCCACATCCACCCCATCTTGCTCCCAAGCTTCCCTTTCTCAACTGAGTCAGCATCACAACCACCATCAGTCTGAAGAAGATGAGCAGGAGGAGCATACTTACGCAAACGATGTACCGGATGATGATGATGAGCCATTGTATGAAAATGACATTGCGGACCCCAAAGCTCCAGAAGAGCCCGATTGTATTACAAAATCTAGCCCTTTAGATTTATATGACGTTCCACGAAGTGAGCTTCCAATTTATGGACAATCCATTTCAAGGCTGAGAAAGTATGGTAGTTGTTGTAATAGTGATGAGTGGTCGGCGGCGAGAGTGAGTGATCCTGTGAAGGAATATTTGAAACGAGGCCAGTCTGTGAGTAGTTTAATGTTAAATTCCCAGCAACAACAGCAGGAAAGAGGTGTACAGTTGAGAAGACCACCAAAAAGTATTTCTTTCTTGAGAAGCAATCGATCATCCGTCCAGTCAGAATCTGCAGAGTCGGGAATTGGTATGGCGAGCCATGGAAATGGGCATACCGCTACTGCAGCATCTTCGCAAACGAATGGGATCAGGATAATGCACCATCATCAACAAAGTCATCAAAATGGAGGAAGTGGTGGTGACCTGTATGACGTTCCACGTGGCACTACCACTCAAGTGAGAGGTGCCAATAGCCGTCCACCTAGTGCGTTATCTATGACAAGTAGTGGAATGGGATTGAGTATTGCTACAAGTGATTCTAAAGACAGTTTGGATGGTTTATATGATGTTCCAAGAGGTACTGGCTCAATATCTGTGAAAACTTATGTAAATCACATGGAAGCCAAGTATGATGATGTGAGAAGGAGACAAAGGCATGATAGCAGTAGTTCCACGGGAAGTAGTCATCAAAGTCACCAAACAAGAGATGGGAGTGTAGGAGGGCATACCCGGCATAATTCTACTTCAAGTATATTCAGTGCTTATGGGTATACAAAGTCAAGACCGGAAATGCCCCAGCCATCATCGCTAAGTAGAAAAAACTCAGTAAATGGTGCTAGTAACGGTCAAATGTCACTGGAAGATATGTACGATGTACCTAGAGGAACTTGTGCACATCCAATGATGGGACCACCGCCACCAAGACCTCCATCAAGACCTTCAACGGCCATGTCAAGAGGGTCGTCCTCTAATGGCAGCTTGAATAGTGAAGATCCCATGCAATTTTACGATGTGCCAAGTCAATTTACTAGGAAGGTGGGACTGGAACATGGCTTGTCAAGTTCTAGCCTGGCGTCATCAGCATCAAGTCAGTTTATCAGGATGACAACCAATGGCAGCAACCATCACCATCACAATAGCACCAGTACAAATCACATGAACGGTAGCAGTAGTAGCAGCAACCACGGCAGGAAATTAGAAAATGGAGGAGCTGCAGCGGAAGTGAAACTTTTACCGTTGGGCCCAAAGGCTGCTGTATCCGTTTGTGAAAAGTTGAGACAAGAGGTTGTCTCTAGTATTACGTCCATATTATCCAATGTCAAACCCAAGTGGAGAACGAAAGAAAATTTGACGGAGATCATGCCCGATCTCAAGTTCAGCTGCACCAGACTCTGTCTAGCTATAAAGGTAAGTGTATTGGAAGTAGGCATATATAGAAAGAAAATCTAATTTAGTTTGGCTGGTGTAATGTAAACATCCAATCTACTTACGTTTTACTAAGCTGCCTAGAGGAAGAGTTATGTTATCCCGGTAAAAAAGTTTTTATCCGGGTTGAATAATAAAACATTAAAATTGATTAAGCTTTGTGACAAGACAAGCAGTATCAGGAGAGAGCAAGGCATGGTTAACGAAGCGTGCCGGGCATGCAGAAAATAAATAGGAAATAAAAATACTAGTTCAGGTGATAATACCGGAACGAGAAATGTGAAGACCTTTTCGAAAGCCTGTACAACCACTGGATGATCACGTACTACCTGGCAAACAGAAAAACGATATTAGAAAAGATGATACAGAAATGTAGTTAGTTTTTGTTTCTCTTGGGGCAAAACAAGGAAAATTTACGGTGACTGAAACTACTTCTTGTTTAGTACTCCAGGTTGGATGTTGAAATGAAAAAAGTCTAGCTTTTAGAATGCGTAGTCTAAATTGTTGTTTGTGTTTTGAGTACACATACGTAGATGACTGGATATGGAAAGTAGAAAAGGAATGAACGTGAGAAAGGCGGAGAGATGCTATAAGAGTTTTTGGGAGCGATAGTAAAAAGATGAAATGAATAGAATAAAATTACTGAAAAAGCTTTTCCTTTTTTGGTGCATGCATTTCTGTTCAGACAAGTCAGTATTACATTTTCATTAAGAAAAGCAAAATGTCTCTTGTTCGAATTTGAGTTTCCCTTTTTCATTCAAATCTGAAATAGAGAGAGAGTGAAATGAAATGCTTTTAACATTTTCATTAATCAATACGCATTCTGAAGGAAAGAGTGAGAAAGCTTTTACTAGGAGGATCCATTAGCATTCTGGAAATGATGTAGTGTAATTTTATAAAATGAAGAAGCATTTTAGTTTTAACTGACAAATTTACGCAAGTTCGGCTTTTTCAGTTTTGTGATAGTGATATTTTACTTGCTGTATTGCAAGAGTAATAAAATAATAGACACGAGTGACATGACATGACACAGCCCGATACATGACTAGTATTAGATAAATGGTGTCGTTCAATAATTTTTTTCTCCCTATCAGCAATAAAGCCGTCTTGTTTTCCAGTTGAAACCCAAATTATATCTTGTAAAAAACGTCGGCTGTCGGATATGCCAATTATGATTGTTACATGCCAAATGCTACATGAATGAAAACAGAGTATAATTTTACAGAGAAAATATTTGATCTCTGAGGTACCAGAATCAAAATATTTTAGTAAAGAAAGACAAATGCTGAATGCGAAGACTTTGCCATGATTTGATACAAGAAGCGAAGCAGAAAACGAGATCTCCTTTTTCATGTCTTCGAGAAAATACATATTTATCCAGCAAAAAAACCTTGAGGCTCCAGGCAAAGAATTTTTGTAGCTTGCCAGTCAATAACAAAGTCAAATGTAAAAAAAGTAAAGACAAACAAAAAAAACTTAAATGTACACAAGTTTACCTTGCAAGGTAAACCGGTTACTCCTCTAGATAGCCGTAGCAAGATATGTTTTGGGATGGTTTACATTTACGTATTTGCTTCTTAAAATATATTTTAATTGGATCAATTATTTAATATTTTATTCCATATTTTATTTATTTTTCTAGGATGTAGCCGACTTTGCCACCAGATCTCTCTCCAACGCAAAACGATTACCCGATGACACAATCGCCGTCCGCCT
>JAQFXM010002484.1:0-24586 GCA_034693345.1 Entomobrya multifasciata
GTTGGCTTACACCAGATAGTGGATCATCAGGAACAATAATCTTTTAGTCAATTTAAATAAATAGCCTTTACTACATACGTATTACATATGTATGCAGTGGATGTATGATTTAAAATAAAAGTGTTTGAATAGGACTTCCCAGATTTTTTGGGTTGGGTAAAACGGATAACTCAAGTCAAATGTTTTGAGAAGATATAAAAATCTGTGTATAAAGGATACCGGCATTCTATATCCTTGATGATGGAACATGCAACGAAATAATCCTCTTCTGCTTCCAGCAGATTATAGACATGCTGTGAGATGTGAGAATAGCAATGTAAACAGTTTTCACAACATCCTTTTCAAAATGCGATAAGGAATATTAATAATCTAATTTTGTCTACAGAAGGTGGACTTATTAGTAGTTTTGTGCAATGAGATTTTTTAAAAAATCGGAAATTTTCATGTTGTTGGTCTGTTGGTAATTAGTAATTTTTCAATACCATAAGTAAATACAATGCTATAAGAACCAATGACATGTAAGCCAGAGAGCCAGATATAGGAAATTCAATATGCAATCTTCTGATCTGTCATTCATAATTTATGCTTCGACTAGAAATTACCTGTTTTCTTGAATCAATACACCCAATTCAATAACCACTATATGGACATGGACGCCTAGCATCTATCATAGTGCTAAAATAAAAAGGTGTACTTAAAAACTTTAGCAACCTCAAAAATATGCAACTTATAAACATTTCCTGCAACATGCACAAATATATGTGCACTTCTAAAAGAAACAGAGTAATTTGTTTAAAATTGTCACTAATGCTTATTTTTTATCATGCTGAAGTGAAGGAATGGCGGAAATGCAAGAGCTGAATCGGATTTCTGTTCGCATCGCATTTCAATTTTTTCTTCCCATTCATTTTGTATTTCGAGTTTTTCACTACGCATTGCATTGTGCGTACACGTACATAAAATTACAGGTTCTTTGTTTTGGGATTACTTACTTTTATCAGACAAAATATATGTCTTGGATATTTCGCTAGAATAAGAATAGTTACACCAATAAAAGTAGAATCAACAATGTAGTAAAACGTACAACTGCAATTGCAGTCGCGTTGAAAGCACACTTAACATTTAAACGAAGAGTAAAGAACGAAGACACATTTGCCGTGTTTGAAATTCCGAGAATTTCTGGAATTCGGATTGCATACATGACTTGGAGACACATTCAACGCAGTTTTTTGCTGAACTCTGTCTGTGCGATCTAAATTCAGTGACGATGGCTTGCTCTTGAGCCGTGTCGTGTCTCCCATGTGGTTGTTGGAATTTGCTTTATACTTCCTTGTTGAATGAGTAGCATCTTGCAGGCATGTTCGCAATGCAATGATGACGATTGTACAAATAATAAAATTCCCTCCACACCACACGTTTTTCTTTTGATTCACTCAGTCAACAAAGTCATGCAACTGGAAAATCAAGGTTTTAAGATGTAAATAAGAAAGAGAGATTTGAATCTTTGTCACTGTTGTGTTGTTTCTGCATGCAGCAACACAGTAGGTAGTATATATCCTTCCAGCAATATAAAAGTTTAAAACTTCTGGAGGGAATGAATGGAGGCGCTTTGCATTGCAATGATTGTGTGCAACACAGACAAAACGTTAAGCATAGTCGACTTTATTGTAGTAAGCTAAAAGTACTTGATCATGGGTGCTGGAAAAAATGAACATAGTGACAATGTCAAGAAATATGAAGTAACATTTTAATAGCATTGCTATTGAATCACGTTTCTGCATTGTACAATAAAAACATTACAACTGCAAACTCAAAACAAGTTGTATTAAGCCTTTCATATATTGTATATAATATGATGAGCTAGACTCATTGTAGCATTCATCTAGATCTCGAATCCTAGAGCCTTTCTGTATAGAAGACAAAGATCAGCTAACAAGATCTTCATGGACTGAAACTTCATGACGATCAGAATTATAAAAAATCGGAGAGATCAGCATGCATACGTATTATTACGTGTACGTATGCATATTACGTCTACAATAAATTAGCATCCGGGTTTAGGTCAAATTCATAAATTTGGGTGTATGCTTAAATACCTGATACGCAGCAACGAGAATGAGGCAAGTTTGTATAAAAAACGAAAGCTCTGAATATTCTTGTAGCGCCATGGTCTCTCTGGATGCTGGATTGGCTTAGCGGATTGTTTTTATTTGTTTATATGACATGATGACGCAGCATTAAGCAGATTTGTTTTTTTACAGAAATCAGGAGTGGCACTAACAAAAGCATATCGAGTAAATAAACACTTAGCGAAAAAGTTTTGATGGACTTATGTTCTTGGCTGTCTATCATTGTTTATTACATTTCTTCTACATTCTACATACATCATCAACAGCTACAGTTTGCAAATCAACATCATTCACAAATGTCAGGATAATAGACATGGAAAGATTCAGTTCTTTTATATACAGTCCTAACGACAATTGCGTAAAACCACATAATTAATTCTTGTTTCCAGCCTGCTACTGCTGCGTAGAAGGATATAGTAAAAAGCCACACCATTCTAAAAGATCAAATAATTTTGAGGCTTATAAAAAACTATTAGAGCAAATGAATTACGACAACGATTGGGATTGGGGCTGGCTGTAAATGAGGATTCAGCAGAGCACAATAAAAATCATCTTTCGTCAATCAAAAAAATTATCACGTCCGCCATGCCCACTACGCTTCGAAAGTGCACTAAAATTGTCGTGTCGAATTGGAAATATGTTCAGTTTATGTTTTACTGCACATATACACGATGATGGTTTCTAATGAAAGCTCATTAATAACAAAATTGAGTAAAGTCCAAATACTATGGAAGTCCAAACTGCTGATGATGCTATATTATGATGAAACGGACAAATGTAAAGTCAAAATGCCATTCTTAATTAAATTGAAATAAGTAAAATTGTTCCAGAGAACAGATCCGCATTCTATGCACTAAAAAATTTCAAAGACTATTGGAAAAAAGAACTTGCGCTGTGGATGTAATTATGAAGATTAACAATATGGGAGCACGAGACTTTAATTTAACTTCATTGTAATGATGTTTCATGAAGCCAAAAAAGAAGATTTCGGCTAGTATGATTGGAGTTTTCAGAATGGAACACAGCATTGTTTTCTCCGGCTTAATTTTTTTAAATCGTTTGAACGCTGTTTACACAAGTAGCGTAAAAAAGTTGTTACGTGTGTACTTATGTAAATTCTACAACCTTGCTGCAATACTGGAGCTCTTTTTACGCTGAAAAACGCCATTGTCAACCAGCAAAACTAATGATTAAATTAAATGCATCATACAACTAGCAACAAGGAAAAGGAAACTTGGGCATTTGATTTTAATTCGATTTCAATTGGTTTGCGCAATAAAACCTAACATTGTATTTCTATGCTGTTCCGTCTTTGGACAAACAATTTTTCTAGATTTTTTATAAATTAGCTTCCGATATAAATACATACTTGATGAATCCTGTAACTGCTGGCTGGATACAGTCTGGCTTATAATACAAATTTTGACCTCGAAACACACTATTGAGTGCATATCAAGTAAACACGTAGATGCATACATGATGAATTGAATGACTATGACTGACTTAACCATCCATTGTACCTCACTGCCTTTGTTTTTACCCCCACCTCTCCTAACATTATCTACTTGACCATTTGGTACATATACATTAAAATCGTTCGTTTCATTTTCATTACCGTCTTTGTTTTAATTTTTAAGCTTTCTGGATTCAGATTAGGGGTCTGTTCTAAGACAGCCTGAGCCAAGCTTTCTACTGCGGGTCATTGTTTTAATTGGTACAATAGTACGTACTATTATGAGAGCACTCACGCACACAAACAATTCACATCCGTAGCTAAACAAAATGTTCCAGAATCTTTAACCAACAAAGCAAAAAGTTTTTGCATGGAATGTATGTATAGATAGAGACGAGCCCACAAAGCCATAAAAATACATCTAACAAACATAAAATCCTTTGACTTTGTCTATTTGATAGCACACAACTGTACCACAATATGTTCCCATATGCCTGAAAATTGAAGTATTTATGTTATGTGCTCTTAAGTAGTTCTTTCTGGCACAGGAGTACAGAGCTAATCTAAAACGAGGAAGAAACCCAACATGCGTGTTCTTGTGTCATGTAAAAATGCCGCATGCTAGTAAAAGTTTAACCCTTGCTTTTGACCTCATGTAAAATATAATGGTAATGGTATGAGGGAGTATGCTACGCCTAAGCTTTGCGGCTGCTGGTACTTAATCTGTGTAATCCATCCATCCACCTCCTCCTCCTCTATTCTCGGATCTCGGAATGAATTTAAGTAGAAACATTCATTTTAATGTTTAAAGGCCGGACGTTAGGAAAACAAAAACCGGATGAAAGGGATAAATGGTACAATTGTTGAAGCACATGGTAAAAAGCACTATTTTCCGTTTCTTCATCGTCACTATCATCAGATAGTATTATTGCAATGTCAGTGCCTATAGTTTTGTTGTAATGAGGACTATGTTGAAATGGTTACGACTATTGTTATGATATGTGTAGTTACTGTTAATCTTCTGACTTCACAGCGATCATTCAGACACGGACATGACATGACCAAGACCCACACATAGCTAGCTTTTGAATATGATTGTGGTTGCCCTTCTCCGTCCCTCATCAAACAGTACAAAAAAGAAGAGCATTCAGTTTTATGAAGGAAAAGTGAAATGAAAAATATATTCATACATATACCATCAAAATGCATTATCCTAATTTGTTATCGTTAAATTTCTCTCTTGTATTAAAATGAATGCGTCAGTGCCTGCAGATTAGCAGAGCCTGGAATAGTGTCAGCTACTGGAAATTTTGAGATGAGGGCTTGGCTGATGCATACTATTTTATTCTGATTCATGCATGATATGAATGAAAAGTTGCTGTCGTCAGTAAGTAATACTCCTACCCCTCAAAAAGCTTGACAAAAAAGGATTTTGCTAGAGACCATACCATGATTATTATTGAAACATTGAATTAAAAAACCAAAGACAACTTATATTTCAGTCAACTACATGGACACACAGGAAGTTCATTTATTCGCTTAGGTCCACATGGTTGGATGTGGACGTAAGTCTTATTCGACCCACACGATTCACTCGCGATGACGGACTGTTGTTCATCCGATACCATCCCTTTTTAATCTATGCTTGTGATTGTGACTACAGAATATTTATGTAAACTGATATTTAATGAAATACTTTAGGGATTAAGCTGCTTTACAAACGCATGTTTTTAAGCCCAAAGAATTTGTGAAACGACTTTTTTGGACTGCGTACATGGGTGCTTTTGTGTGTGTGGGCGTAGTTTTGGTTTTCTTGGAAAGTGAAATTTTATATCCAACTATGACGACTTCAAAAGGACCCTAGAGGGTCCTACTATGTATGTATACCCTTCCCTACATAATACCATTCATTGTCTTCATTGTATTTTTAAAATGATTTTAACACTATATCCTTATTATGTAATCGCAAGGTTTGATATTTTTAAGAAACTTCGGACACATTACATATCTACTTTTATCAAGAGAATACCAGAATTCAATTGTTTGATCTCTCGAGAAAGAAGTTAAAGGAAGGAGTTCAGACATGATACAAAATATGCCTACACTGTACATTGTGCATGCTTATTATCCTTGTTACTTCAATTGTCCAATTCTCCATGCTTCACACATCATCGGTCCATGAGTACGTCTGTAGATCTGCATGCGTGCACGGATTCCCCCATGCTAGGCTCGCAACAAGTGATGTTCCGCCCATTTTATTCCCTTTTCTTAACATATTCGTTTTTATTTATATTTTCTTGTGAAAAAGGAGAAAAATATGAATAAATCAAAATACTCATACAGTCTAAGTATAGTTTCTTCACTGAGCTTCTGCTGAGAATTCCCTATTGAATTTGGTATAAAAATCGTAAAAAATATTTATTACTTGAGTGCATCACGCTGTGTGACAACTTTGTGCAGCCACTTCTTCAAAGGATGCTGTTTATGCCACAAATAAGGACATGAAGTGAAGAAAGCTGTAGGGAATATCAAAGGGTCGTCTTGTGATCAATGGGCACTCATGTATGTTTTTGTTATGTACTGAATCGCCAAGACATGAAATTTATATCATGAAAGCACCATTATCCTTTATTCGTAAAAAACTCTTCACATAGTAATGTTACCCTACACTTTATTTCCTGTGCTTACTCATTATTATTACGTAAAAATAGTAAGTTCCTTCACATTCTTTGTTTGCCAAAAAAATTTGCGAACTCGCACCCCGTGATAGCAGTTTCAAAAATGGCATGTTTTTCCTTCTGATAGTTTAGTGTTTTTATTAAACGTGCAAATCTATTATTTCATCAAAAATAATTGGTTAGGGAGTGTTGAGCTCAAATATTTGCAACGAATAAACACACAGCGAAAAATATAATGACGACTGCAACCTGAGTGTAAGATTTGTTTAAATTGAATCTTTCAAACCCTTTTTATTACAAACAAAACTTTTTGCTGTTATCGATGAATTTAATTAAAATGTTTTCTGCACACATTTTAGAGTTGCATATATGATATATGTCTGCACCCAGCACTCATATGACATAAAGATACATAATTGATTTTTGTAGATAATTAAATAAAGTATGGGTCAGATTTGATCTACGAGTCCATTATCTTTATTCATTATTACGATACGGTTATTATGTAAATTGAAATGCAATTTAAATGAAATTAAAATTGGAGCCGCTGTAAAACTATATTGACTTGTTTGTTGCATCGACGGACAGTTAAGTCTACTGAAAAATAATAAAAAAGCTTATCAGGCTAATAACTAGTTGTTCAGACAAGTAGACACGTAGTAAATTCATGTTCATGTGTTCTACAAAATGCTAATTACTAACAGTACTACCATCACATAGACAATAGATGACAAACGATAGGCAAGGCAGATGTAATTATTAAGTGTGATGATTATTGTCTTCAAGACAAGATAAAGGTACCGATTTGCATGCAGAGTGGAACTAAAAGAGAAACTACTTTCATCGTTTCATACTACGCATACATCAACAGACAGACAAACTGACCGCCGACCCAAGTATACTACTAGACATAAAAATATCAATCAAAACATGTCATAAGGGATGTAGCCATCACGTTCGTTCACACAAATGCACACAAAAATTTTAGGGCTAGAGTGATATTGCGGTTGTTAGTTGCAGACGGACGGAGACATACCCCTTCATTATTTCTGCCTTGTGTTGTATGACGATAGAATATGATGATGGCTACAAGGCTAGTGTTTCCGTTGAAAATAGTTGTGAATAACGCATCTAGTGAATCATATGTACATTATGCACGCACAGTAATAGCATAGCAGCCAGCATAGATCTCTGTAATAATGATAATTATGTGATGTTGTGCGTGACAAAATGAACCAAACCAGTGGGACAGGGTGTCACAAAATGAAAATCATTTTTTACTTCAGTGTGTAATACATGATACATTTACGACGAGACAACGTAACATTTCGTTATGCACTATGCGCTAAGTTGGCTTGCTACAAAACACAAATGATCAACACGATACATTTTGGTTTTTGGATGATGAGGTGACACATGATACGTGTACGGTAGACAAAAAGTTTTGAAGTGAAATAAGTTAAAGCAACAAGATCAACCTTTAGAAGCCCATGTTTTGCCTGAAAGTAAAAACTACACATTTATGGTAGTTCGGATGCTACAGTTTCCTTCCTCCCCCAAAAACATCAACAGGTTCATCCATCTATGTATATCAGTTGAGCAGTTGAGCACGATAGGAAATGAAAGATTTAGAGGATTTGAAAGTTTTGCTCTTTTTTGTGTCGGAAATGGGGATGGATAATAAAGACTTCAAAAAAGTTTATTACATCATTTTGAATGGAAAGGATTTTAAATGTTCACTTTGAATAAATATGTGTTGCAATAGGTTGTAGTGGTATCAACTTGTGATAGGAAGAAGAGCAACAAAAAGATTCCGGATCCGGATTCACAGTGGCATGCACGAGAGGCATTTAAATATCCGTTGAAAAAATCCAGATTCTTTGCATACAAACGTGCTCAACGGGTGTGGCAAATAGTCGTTCAAACTGCTTAACTGAGGCTTCCCTGCTTTGACAGCTGAACAGGATAACATAAGCAAACCTCATGCGAAAAAAATCACTAAAACGCAGATTCAAAGTGAAGCAACAAAGATGAAAAAGAAGAGAATGGAATTTAAACACAATGGATCTGATAGATAGATACATTTAAAAGGAGAAACTGAATGAATAATCAATGTAGGTAGCAGATAGGTAGGTATATATCCATTCAACATTATATTTGGATATTACGTGAACATGCAATGCTCATTTCAATATATTCATGAACAAAAAAGTTATATAACAAAACTTTTGCATAGCTATCGTTGATTTTTTTCCATACACATTTGCACGATTTCATTTGTTAAAATAAATTAACTGGTTGTGAGAGAGTTTTTGTTCATATTGTTAATTGTGCACACAAAAAAAGGATTTTAAAGATGGATGTAGAATGTATACTGCTACTGAACTAGAGCACAAATAAAAAACTGAGTGATTCAGTATTTTTTAAGACTTAAAAAAGTGAAGAGTAATTTACATCAGACTTGTTTTAAGCAAGATGCATTTATTGTAACAATAAACCAAATTCTGACGTTTATAATGACAAAGAAAACTACACATCACGCTTGTTTTTACAGGCAAAAACATTGGCAAAATATGCTATCTACACAAAAAAAAGAAGCTCAATGTCAGTTGAGCAATTGTACAAAAAAAAATCACACGCATTTTAACAACGTGTATGTCTTGTTTTCATCTTGCCTTTTGCTGATCTGTTGCATGTCGCATAATTTTAAAACAGACGGGACCAGTTTTTTCAACGGATTTTTATTTCACAAAAACAAACTGAATCCCGTCTTGTTTCTTATTTCCTGCAACAATCAGCCTGATTTTTTCACTGGGTCCATGAAAAGAGTCAATGGAATCTCAATCAAATTCGTCTCAGTCAGTCAGTCAATGTGCTTTTAATAACACACTTGTTTGACGAAATGAAAGTACAAAAGAGATCGCTTACGGTTATTCATAATGGTAATGGTAAATCGAGATTTAGTGAAAACCTTCTTGTATGCATTTGATGTAATTGTATAATAAGCCAGCAGGTTACCCTGCTCTGCAATCTACAACTGCCATAAAATGGATTATTACAGATGTAAGCACCCATTTCAAAGGGACAAGGAGTTCCTACACACTCACCACTATCAGGCGAAAGAAAAACAAGTCCAACTTCTTATGATTGCATTAAAACCGACAGCCCCACTATATTTCCCATGATCCCACTGCATAAAAAACTACTGTAATTTTTCATCCTTCTCAAGGAGAGAGAAGACCACAACCAAGTCACAAGTAACGCAATACTGAACCAGAAACGAGATATGATACAAAAATACAGAATCACGACTGAACCAAATAATACATATATGTAGATACTTTTCATGCTTGCATATAAAAAAATCTCCTTCAAAATCCTGATTCAATCAGGAAGATGAAACTATTTCTTTCAACCTCAAAGGATTTTTTTATTTGACGTGTTTGCTTAGTTGTTGTGTTGATGATGACGACGTGAATGTGAGTGATGTTTGATGTGATGGGTTTGAAATAAGAAGAAACCCGTACATATTAGGTATTATTGTTGAGATAGATGAAATGACTACTATCAATATCAAGCATGTCAGGCTTTATCTTCAGCTGAAGTAATGAAATGGATGAGTTGAAACGATTTCGAGCACTCTCATCATCTCTTTGAAGCTTTCGAACATGCGGTCAGATCAGGAGGTACAAAGACACCTTCGCTGAGAAAATAGAGTTCTCATGTTAGTGTAATCGATTTTATTTTAGAGTTAAGTAAATTCTGTTTTATTAAACAACATGTAGGAAGGTCAAACGTGGGAGAAGATGTCGTTGATGAAAGCTTGTACTCCTTTAAATTTGAAAAGATATCACTGTCACAGTAGGTCGCTTAAGTACTTGTTTTCAGTATTGCTAACTGTGGTAAAAGCATAATAGTATGTGGTGGAACCACAAAAGGGATGAGGTTTTCTATAGGTCAACATTATTATTATTATATACCACAATATTGCATGAAAAGATCCAAAATATTGAACTAAAAACTGAAAAAGCTTGATCAGCTCATTTATGAAAAAGATGTTTTGAGATCACGCTACGCTATAGACAGACACGTAATCTATACTAACGTATTATAAGGACTTCAGTTTATACTCTGAGCTCTGAAGGACATACTTTTGGCGAAAATCTTCAGTCACGCTTTTACTGGAAAATTGATTCGTCTAGGCTGTCTATGAACTTTTTTGTTTGAAAAAAATCCAGGATATCATGACTTTTAGATATCAATTTTGTTAGATAAATATTTAGCAAACAAAGTTTTAGAAAGATCTTTTTCTCATTTTCTTTCTGTGAAAGGGAAGTTTGTTGAACAGAAAATTTGTTCGTTTTTTGCATGTTGGGTAAGAAATAGAGGAATGTTAAAAGTTTAAAAGCATGCAACCATTGCCTTTGCTTCGCAATCATCATATCGAATTTGTTAATCCAGTTTACACAAAAAGAGAAGGTTTTAGGCAGTATTAGAATTATAGCGTAAAGATAAAACTTATTTGTGGTTTTGTTCCAGGAGATTTTTTATAATTTGCTTACAGCTTCAGTCAGACTGTACTTTTCATATAATCCAAAATACATATATATATAGGATTCCAGTATTTACTTATTTGTCTCTCCATTCTTTGTAAGCGTTTGTACATATGTATAAAATAGAAATATGAAATGGTACTTGAGTTACTGGTGCTAAACACAAGAAAATTGTGTTTTGTTCCTCTATTTCCGCTCCCGTAATTCTTTATTTTATTTCTTTGATCAACCAACCATCCAAACAATTTGTTGTATTTTTAGACAATGTAAATGACTTTCATTTTCAGCTCAAGGAAAAATCTCGTTTCAGAAAAATACATTTCGAGGACTACTCCTCGTTCTGTTCATTCATTCTTGTTCTAATCCAACGAATTATTCTCTCGCTTCTGCGGAATCCAAATTATAGTCTCCATCCGTCCTCTATTCCATCTATTTCCGCATGGTAAATAAGTAGAATAAGTGAAAAATACTTGACAAAATGTACAGAGAAGTGACTGGAAGCAGAGATTCATGCTTACAAGTGCCATCATCGTTTCGCCTCCGCCTATTTCCTGCCTCTTTAACTCGGTTTTTTGTCAAATTGCTTTTAGATTTTTGCTAATAATTTATCTTGCAGTTTACGTTTCAAATTTACATTCTCTTCACAGCCCTTCAAGGTACCAGTAGTTGAAGTCGACAGTATACCTCATTGTATGAAAGACTGCGGTAATACAAATACTCGTTACGGGTAAAATAACCTAATTTTCACCAATAAAATATAGCTTTTCTCTCTTTCTAGTAGGAAGATTGACAGAATGAAGGCAAAATAGTGTTTCGGGCTTCCGGAGGTTCCTGTCAAATAACCTATTTTTACGGAAATAAATGATTCCACTATACAGAGTAGCATGTAGGTAGGTATGTATATGCAAGAAATACCATCATGTTAACATGGAATGTGTAGACACGTACATATTTCAAGCGTTACTAGAAAAAAACTAAAATAAGATGAGTTAATGTAACACTCGATTTTGCACTGTCTGCTGCTGAAGAGAAGGAAATGAAAGTTGCACAGTGAGTGGCATATCAATGAGTTGCATAACGAAAGTATATCACAAGTTAGCTCGTTTTGTTGTGAGGAACAACTCGATAAGCCCTTGACTATTAGTATGTGGTTTTTGGATGACTTTTGTAAAGCACTTTGATTCTGACGATTATTATAGGTCCTTAGGTCCCGTCTAAGTGGATACGGTGAATTAATGAACTTTCACAGTGAATACATGACATCCATGATTCATGATTTAGCTAAGGAAAACTTTTTAAAATGTAGCTCTTTTAGGTATATCTTGTAAATTGAATGGAAGGAAGATCAAGTGATCCTCTCTTTTCATAAAGCCTGTGGTGTGATCGATCGGCTATAGTGTATAAACGTACATGTTGCAAAATATATACATACACAAGCTTTTCAAATATTGATTAATATATTAGTTTTGTTGAAAATATGGTGAAATTTTAAGCTTTGAAGGTAAAGGTGGTTGATGAATGTTAAAGATATTATGCACATAAAATTTTCACTTCGTTTCTCCTTGAAACGAGTATCGTTTTCAATCTAGTTCAAGGATCGTGTATTATTAGTAGACACACAAAGATAATAATTGTTCCAATGCTATTTCAAGTTTGACTTCCGAGATAGATACTGTGTGTGGATTCAATTGGCTTGTTATACTTCTGATAGACAAGTCCGTAGTGGCAATGAAATTGAAAATGCTGTGAGAAAGTTGCCTTTTCCACTCAACTCTCGAGTTATTCATTTTTCATTTAAATGGCTTTTCCCCCGGTGAAATTTTTCCATTCTTTTGCAAATATGCGTTCCGTGCTATTGAGCAAAGTCATTTTTCCAAGTGTGAAAGTCACTTTTACGGTAAATTTTCCTTCCCGAGTCGAGTTTCATTTTTTACCCGCTCAATAAAAGTAACCTCAGTGAAAGACGTGAACGGAAGTTAGAAGTGTATACTATTCTATTTTATAATAGGCCCATATTTTATACTCCCAACTAACCTATTAAAGTAGCATAACATTTTTCATGTCACAATAATAATAACGGAAGGATATACTGTTTATGTGCATAAGAAACAAGAAAATATGCCATTTTGAATTATATTTCCTTCTCTCTTTTCTGCATATTATTATGAAAATAAAAATACCTGGTACTCGTGTACCTTGTGCTTTATCTTGCATAGAATTCTCTCATCTTGATGATGATTCTAGAAGTGTTTCTCTTTTTATTCGAAAGTACACAAAGTCGCACTCAGGTTACATTTTCCTTTTCTTTTTGTTGCAATGGTAGAAATTCCCTACGCCATACTTTTCTCCATCAACTATATTACATGTATATCTTTGTGAGTTTGAGACTCTTTCATCCTTTATGCTTTTATCTTCCTGTGCCCAAAATATGCTCAACAAAAATACATGAAATGCTTTGGTTCTCACACACAAAAGGAGAAGGAAAAGTTAATTATTATTTTTCCCTTGTGCTTGTCTGCTGGAGTTGTTTTGCAAGCTAGCGTGCAACTCACCTTTTGCACACAGACAAACATTCAGCAATTTTAAGGCTCTCTATTGTCTGAGCTGTCCGGGTAAAATAACTACTGCCAAATGTTCTATACGTATGTCAAGTTTACAGATTATTGTGGATATATACAAATATATTGTTTTAATGTAGTGAAGAGGAGTGCTTCAGGGAGAACTTATGTTACCACAAATAAATAACTTGAATGTATAAATTTTTTAGTCACAGCACTACTGGGTTTGCCCTGGGTTTATAAATATGGTAGCTAGGTAGATATTTAAATATGGGTGAGTCAAAAAGGAATCCATTTATCTGACAAAAAAGGTGATGGCACCTCCTGTTATCTTACTTGTAATACACTCAACTTACACTACTCCCATCCATCTACCTGACATTTTTCTTTCGATTCCATATTTATTTTTTCCCTTTTCCGTCCATTTTTTCCCTATATCCACACGAGCAGTTTACATTTATTGATGTTTCTCATGTAGCGACATATGTATATTATACAATTCTTACATACATTTTGAATTTTTCTTCTTTAGTATTGACTTGTTATTCTGGATAAGTTTTATCGGCTATGTGACATGATGGGAAAGAACAAGACTTGGTGAGAGTGGAGTAAATGGAAACTGAATATTATGGAATATTTTTTTCTTAAAGGTGTATACGGATTTCCAATCCATCTTCATAGACTTAACATCCAACATCAGTACAAAAGCTAAGCGTATTAAAGGAACAAAAGAAGTTTCTTTTTGTGTGTAGATTGTCGACATATTCAATAGATTGTGTGTGCACGCGTTATAACTCGAAAACTTTTGTCTTGCACTAGATGCGGTATATTATTTATCTTTTGTGGATCTGCTGGGCATCAGATGAGGTTGATACTGCACAGTTTCCCTGCTGCTTTCTCATGCACGATGGATGTTTTGTATCTTTTACTTTTTATATAATGTGCATAGGTCTATGTGCTCTGTTGCTGCAAGAATGAATGTATCGATCTTCCAATAATAAGAGTCGTACCATTGATACAAGATACAACTTTCACCTGAAAATGTTGGGTTCTCTGTGGCAAGTTTTGAAAGTGGTAGACTTTCGCAGAAAAGCTTATGCATGTGTTGAATCTAAGGTGTTACTTATGTATATTATGTACGTAACGTGTCTTCTTGGAAAAGGCATGTAATAAGAGTATAAATATAGATACATATGTGGAGTATAAGGGACTCTTCATACTTTTCCATTTTCTCTTATTACTTTACTTTTACGGGTTCTTTTCGTCGTTTCAGAGCATTGATGCTCATGGTAGCTTTTGCCTTTTTAATAATTAATTTGTATGGCTTGTATGTTCCCTTTTCAGTCTTTTATGCTGAGCACGAAATCGGCTAAACCACGAATTTATATAATAAAAAACTAAAGCAGTTTCACAGATGACATAATATTATATTGGTTTTATATAAGTAACATCAAATATCCAAACATTCGAAGTTTTGAATCTGTTGAATGAATATTATAAACAATAGACATAAATGCACTTTAAAGCATTTTAACGGATTTGTAAAAAACCTAGCCATAAAGAACTAAGTTAATATGATGGAAGGATGGAACACTAATTTGAGTATTAACAGAATCCGTAATGTTTTCAGTAGAATGGCGAAGACTGTAATATGCACTCACGGATGCATGAAATATGCAACAAAGAAAACGATAACGAACTCATTCATATACAATACACGGTTCTCTGTGGAATACTCACAATAAGCCGTGGGCCCTCGGACCTCTAACATTCCACTTACAATCATGCTACTCTTCTGAAACACAGTACCGTGAAATCGTCCTTTTATAAATAGAAAATTAAATGTTAAAAGATGGATAATTAAATAAAGCATCGCTATTACTATATCCTACTTGTTGAAAATTTATTGGTTGTTTGTAAAATATTAACTTTAATAGAAAACTATACTTTCTTTTGCTACAAGCTTGTATGGTACCATGTCCTGACCAAAATATGTCATTAGTCATTACTCATTACAACCAAATCATGTAGAATTTATAACATAAAAATTACCAATCCGACTTTTAATTCGATTTTCCCCCGAAATGCTAAGCAAAGTAGTAATTCACAAAATGTAAGAAATTTTGTGCCTCGTTCAGTCATTCAACTAAAAGAATATTTTTTTGAAATGTACAAACTTTCTGAAAATGGTTAGAAAATATGATACAGGTTTTTTGTAGTGTAAACTTTGGCAGGATTTAATAAAACTTATATGAAATTATAAATGATTGCGAACGTGCTAAAGTTGGCATCTATGTTTGATGGAATTTCGTGGAAATTTGAGAATCAGGAAGACATTCAGTTAGACATTAGAAGTAGTTTCGCAGAAATTGTATTACTTCACATGTCCTTTTTCAACATGACAATGATGATATTTTTGTGTAATATGATGAAAATCTTTATCGCTTCTTCTTGTTATTTATTTATCATCCTACGTGATCGTATGCGTTTCACACTCCGGAAACCTAAACCTGAGTAAAACCAAACCTAAAATTGGCACGTTCTAAAAAACCTTCCTCTCTTGTCACAATCAAGCAGTCAGTGGAACTACAGCACGAATACAAACAAGCAAGGCTGCATGTCACAAACATCATAGTCACATATCTTTACGTACGACAACGATGATCCGTGGATGAAATAGAATACAAATACAATGATAGAAGTATACCATCTTGCATGAAAATATACATGCTTTCAAATCTATACTACACTTTCATTATACAACCTGTTTTCCATGATATCTCTATTTCAATCTTTGTTTCCTCATGACAAAGCATACATGGTACATTAGGTAAGAAAATTGAACATTTCGCCGACTTTTGCCTTATTGAATCGGCAAGCGTAGCTGAATACTATTCAATGATTTTGAATTTCATGTATTTAAAGGCAGTCAAGTAAGTAGAAGATAAATCTATCCAGGTTTCCTAATAAATGGAAAGATTTTGAAGGGATGTATGTAATAAATAAACGTGTTATGGATCAACTTCCTTTTGTACATGCAAACATATTGGAGAGATTTGAGTTCGAAGAAACTTTCTCTTTAACTTATGTGTATATATTCTGTTTCCTGAACATAATAACAAAACTTTCTTTATCTTCTATTCGATTCTCAAACTTATTCTTTGAGGGTGAAGTAAGGAATTAAATAATGTTTTCAAAATAACGATACAATTTTTATTTCAGGAAAAAGCGAAGTCATTCACACTGATTACACAATAGTCCATTGATGGTAACGAACTAAGGTAGTGCGTAAGGTTTTTTCAACTAAAATCTACACACTAAAACGGAAAGCTAGAAAGGAAGAAAAGGAAGTAGAGAGTAAGTTTAAAGAAAGAAATTAAAGAGGAAAGTCATGAGTACCACAACCAGCTCTAGGCACATCCCAGAACTACCCACAAAATTCAACTTAAGTTATTCTCCAAGTATTTATGTACGAAGATATGTTCAATCTGGCGCATACCGATGATGATTTAGAGTACCAAACATTTTTCAGTTCTTATTTGCTCGACGTAGGTGGAGCAGAAAAATTGCAAGCAGAATAAGTTTATATACACTTTTAGTATTCTACTCACAAAACACTTAAGCTGTTTCCCATCTTTTCCTTATGCTTTTCGTGCAATTGCAGTATTGTACTATGGAGAGAATAAAGGTGAAAGAATACTGCACTGCTTTATTGCGTAGCAAGTACATAGAAATAACCAAATTTTACTGTTTTGTACGTGCTTCAAATGCTTGATTGCTAGATCATTTAACATTATACGATTAAAGTTGGATAGTTACCATAGCTATAGATTATAGACGAAGTATAAATACATCTGTAAAAAACCCGTATATTTTATATCACTGGAGTAAAAAAGTCCTCTTTTCTGCGAAAACTGCAATCGACGAAAGAAACATAGGTAATGTTGAAGTAGAAGAGAGAGAGTTTGTTGGTATAGTTGTGAGTTCGTTACGTAATGCCAAAAAAAGTAAAGGGAAATAAAAGATTTGATCGAAATCACTTGAATTACCTGCCACAGAGCTCTGAAATCCCTTTGCTCCACTCTCAAAAGCTGACATGGCTCCCTCGTCACAATGGTGTTCTCTCTCGGTGAATCATCTAAAATTGATTCACCGAAAAAAGAGCCCATTCCCAAACTACGACACACAGCATTCATATCCTAGAACGTAAAAAAAGACACAAAATTAGATTAGTCTAATGAATAAAACACATGGGAGAAAGGACAAAGAAGTGAAATTATTTTTAAGCATTTAGAAAACTACAAAGTTGGTTAGAACTGAGCTTGCTAGGCTTAATCACATTACCTCCACAATCCCAGTTTTCGAGACGTGGACATCGAGAGTGCCCAGTAGGACTGCATACCAACTTGTCCCTTTGTCACCTTGCCTGTACACTGTGGGAGAACAAGTTTAAAAGAGGAATTCGGTCAAATAAGTTTACACATTTTACTTGCAATTGTAAAAAACGAAACTGAAAACACTCCTACACAAATCATGTAAGATAGATATAGTGTGTGTATGTTTACGAAAACACATTAATTCAAGCTAAAAGTACACAGTAGTTTACTTACATGTTACTCCAGAATCTAGCACTTCCAAATAGGCACATGCTGCTAGTTGATGCAGCAAAGGAGGCGGAACCCCTGTCAACGCAGCCAAATGTCGCAGGTGTGAAACTATTATGCCTATGTCTTGTATTGTCCGATCGGCAGGTCTAAAAAATTGGAAGATTAAACTAGCTGAATTGATTCAAAATATTTCTGATGTACAAACTGTATGTTTAGTAACATATTATTTAAGTCCAAGCTCGCCAATAAGGGAAACAATTAGAAAATATTTTTTCCCAATATAAGTCTCAAATCGAGACTTATTTAACTAAATTAGGATTTTATTTGATATGAAAAAGAAATATTTTCATCTTGACATAATTTAATCACGATATTTTGGGATGCATCTCGCATACATTTTCACAACAGCTCAGAATCAATGATACAAAATGTATCTATGAATTTAATTTTTTGGCCTTCAGATTAGAATCTAAGCACGAAGTGTAAAAGTAAAGTTGCATCTGTAGATTGTACATATTTATACTTTACCATAAACCATATAGTAAATGATATTGATTGATACTAGCAGTCATGAGAAAATAATGTATATCACGCAACAAGTTGTTCAAACAAGCGTATAAATCCCAGGAATTCCCATTAGAAATGACTGATGAGCGATTATAAATCTCTGCGGGTTCAAAGTGAAAGATAGAGTTATTGGCTCACTTTCACATTCTAAAGGAAGAGAAATGGTCAGAATAGAATAGAGTTAGAATAGAGTTGTGCAGAATACTTACAAAAGTATTTCATCAAAACGACGACCTTGAGATCCAATGAATATTTGACTTTTTCCTCACAATGCAATCCAATAAGGCAATTCTTTCAGTTTCATTTATAGCAATGCTACTGTTTTGATGGAACAATACAATGGGACAACACAAAGTTGGGTTTCATTTTCCCATCATTAAGTAAAAAGTTTAAATGAAGAGTAAAAAGTAAAATTAAAAAGCTGTTTAGTGGCAATAGAAATTTTAAGTCATACAAATATCTAGAACGTTCCACCACAAATTTTAAAATATTTAAGCAGCCATTTCCAAAAAGGAAAACATACCATTCATATCAAAAACAGTAAAAAGTCCATCATGTTAGTTTTTCCCTATTCATCAAAGCATGATAAAAACCACATGAAGTAGAACGGCTTTGAACTGAAGACTTACAACATTATGGCATGCATGGTCTATATGTACTTTCCCAAACTGACAGTCATGTTAGAAGGAATAAAGTTTCAAGAGCCACAAAAAACTGTGCAAAAGTTCCATAAATACATTTTGTTTTACACAAGCCGTGTCAACAAGCGTTCACTTTCATTTTTGTATGTGTGTGCGTTTACCGTCCTTCTTAATCATAAAATGCCTAAATTTAATCCTTTATTTTGCCTACTTCAACTCAGTTCCGACAAAAAAGAGAATTATGTTTCAGTACAATATGAAAGTGCTAACAAAATATAATGATATGAATATACCTAAAACAAAGTTAACTACCAAAACTTTTTATATGAACATTACTAAACAAAATTCTATACTTACATTAAGGCATCGTTAGCTTAGAACTAAAAATGTATACAGATTTTAGTCGTAATATGTTTAACGCTACGTTTAAGTGGTTTTTCCTTTCACATACTATTTTTGTGGCTGTGCCATGGCATGGCTAAAAATGCTTCACAGCAGTGTGTCCTACACGAAAGCACTTTAGCAGCTGCAAAACTTCCGGATATCATGGATGTATTAGCAGCTAAATAGTGAAATTGCCGGAGAATTTTTTATTTGTTATTGACTAAAACATGATGTAAGAGCACTTAGGTACGTGTATATTGCAACATGTTTCCCAAAAACTATGTATTAACTTAGTGCTATTTTCTTTCAGTATTTTAAAGAAAACATTTTCTCTTCATCTGTTGAAATATTACTTGAAATAAAAAGCATGCTTCACAAAAAATGTGAATTCATAAAAGATCATTATATTTTCATCAAGAGAAATGAGAATTCTTTAAGCAAAATAAAAACCTTTTTGTGTTTAATATTTCGTTCCAACTTACCTTTTATCAATACTGGCGAACCAGAGTTCCTGTGTCATGATCTCACTTGAATTTGATGATGTTGTGCTTTGTACACAGGTTTTCGCGTTATCTCATGGCTATGGAAGACGAGATTTCACAATCAAAAGGAAAGTAGAAATATTCTGTTACAACAAAGTAAACTATCATTGCTGGAGTACGCGAATTGAAGAGAGTATTATCAGCATCAAAAAATACAAATTTTCTCGTATTGCATAATCGTAAAATTGAGAAACCTTGGGCTTTGCTCTTATGCCTTGTAAATTTTTTATGCCTGTTTTAGACTGATAATCAAGGGAAAGGGTTGACACATACACGTGTCAATACCACCAGAATAGATGTGCAAAGAGTAGAGAAATACAAGTAGAAGGAATCAATACAGCTTAAGAATTTTCACACACACCACCACACACTACGCAACACGACGGGTAAACAAGACCACGCTGTCACTCTATTGCTGTCAAGTGAAATGCGTCAATGTGTACACACAGAAGCTTTCACGATTTTTTTCAGCACTCACATTATTTCATTTTTAGTTTGATTTCACCCGAAATGTTTTAGTCCTAAAACCTATGTACACATTCAATATTAATCCTTTGTTAGACGAAGCACAATTATGCTAGATCGGCGGCACTAGCTGATCATCTTCATTTTATATGATTTCCATTCTACCATTTTTTTTTCTTCCACAGATTGTCAATATTCAAAGCAACAGCAGGAGTTCAGTAAAGAACCATGCAGTTTGAATGTTCAACAAATGACGAGAGAGTTTGTTAGCGACATAATGTAATTTTATATAATTTTGTGGAAAATTATTTACAAGTTCACCCAAACTTCCATTTTGTATCTTTTTCATGCTCGCACTTTCTCTACTTTCAAGTTCGAGTCGATTTATAAATTATCCTGAAAGTGAAAGTCTTTGTGAAGTACAAAGGAAACGACTGGACTGGAAGAGAGTCAGAGTCGACCAGCGGTATGTATACACAAAAACTCACTACTTATTATACACACACAGTGAAATAGTGTGGGATTCACCTTCATGATTTTTACCATGCTTTTGGTAGTCTGTTGAGTAAGCGAACAACTTGTGGAACAAGTATATTAACAGGAAAAAAAGCTTGCAGTGTGAACCGTGGGAAGACAGCTTGAAACTGGATAAGTGAAAGCTTTTGCAACGGCTTTTATATGAAAAGTGTGTGTACGCGTATAAGAGAGAGAGGGAGAGTGAATGTGGAATGGAAGTGAAAGCAACAGCTCAAAACGTTAAACTTTGCACCGAACTAGCCCGAACCTTGCAAAGATATTTCATGCGTCGCGAGAGAAAGAAAAGACGGTGAAAGGACGAATAAGAGAACCAGAGCGGCGGCAGCCAAACCAGATCAGGTTGGAGCTTCATATATTATATGAGACGAAAAAAGCATGCTTAACTACCAAACTAACTTGCTGAGTAAAATAGAAAATTGTTAGCATGTAATGTCTACCTTTACCTGGTAGCAAAAAAGCTGCGTGGTTGTTGGCAGCTTGAATATGTGAAGATAGTACAATGCGTATTTCGTAATGTGTACTATATCGACAAAAGGTAAGTAAAAGTGAGTTAAAGACACTTCTAATAAGTTTTTATAGTTCTTCCCTCCTCGTGTCTGGTTGTGCTTACTTTTACGTGGCGATCAACAGTTCGTCTTTCATATTCTCAATTTTCCTGGTTTTCCCTCAAGGCAATTTGTATGTACGCTTTTACTTTCTCTCCTCCTCAATTACATTTTACAAGGAAAAATACAGGAGCTACAACCTACCTTGCTGGGGCTAGTTTTACCGTCAACTTTATGAAATATAGTCAACTCGACTTGACTTACTTGACATTTTTACTTTACCGGATAATGTATTGAAAAGAAAAAGGATGTCGCTCAGACATTTTTTTCACCCCATACGGCAGTAAATAAGGCTTATGTATTTACTGTGTTTTCCAAGATCTGCCTGCCATGCCATGAGGCCATACATATGTACATTGAAGATTGTTTTAAGAGTTCCCAACATTTTTAAACTTAAATATTCTTTTTGTGCATAGAAATCACTCTCCTGGTTTGTCGAAAATAAAAGAACGTATCTACATAAACATGATATTAAATCAATTAATTCACAAAAATGTGTACGACAGACAAATAGTAATGATAGTAGTGCAAAATGAAAAATTGGGGCAATGTAATAATGCACTCTTTAACTTCTATAAATTCTATTCTGCAGTGAGTTATTGCATAATAGTCATATTATGCACAAAAAAGACGTACTAATGTGGTTATTATTGGGGTTTTATTGCACCGAAAACATTCATCTTCACAAAGAATTTCTATGCGATAAATAATTGATTGGTGAATGTTGAGAATGTTGAGATTCCAATTTTATCTTTAGTGCTGAGTGCTGACTGTCAGATGAACCTTTATGCAGTGTATGTTGTATGATTGTATGCCATCGTAGTAACATTAGGTCGCTGCTGCCATCGATGAAACGTTAGGAAAACCAACACTGCAAGCTATGTTGTAGTAGTGATGTGAAGCAAATGGTATGATAAATTTTCGATAGGCTTCGTTGTGAGAATCTTGTGAAATTAAAGTCTATACAATTGTAAACGCTGCACTAAATCATTCGATTGAAGAATGACAACGCAAACTAGAAGTTTCATTTGTGAAAAATTCTTCCTATCATTAACTGACACCTTGCAAATATCTCGCTGTCTCACCCAATCAAATTCGTACACGCTAAGAATTAATCAGGCCTGCTCATTCTAAAATAATTTGTGAATTCAATACCTAGAAGAAGAACATTAAATTTTATTTTTTGAATTTAATGGTTCCTAGTATGCCAACCTGTGTTTTTGATCAAACCAAAAACAGTAAACTGAAAAGATGTGCCAAATACCAACTCGTATCTCATATTTTTTAGCATACCATTCAACCAATCATAAACAGCAATAGCTCATATTCAGTACATAAATTGAGTAAAATTATACATAGGTATATGAATTCAATATAACATTTTACGATTGATTAATGCTACTAATTTACCATCCCATTACTCGTTAAATTACGTGATGTTATACTATCTTAAATGCTATCTGGGTAGTAACTAAATCAAGTATCATTAAAATTGCAGGCATTTCCTTTGCATCCACCCATCAAATAATTTAAAAATGTTCTATAAAAACTACATAATCTTGAATGAAAGGCCATATTTATTTCGTTTCCAAACAACCCAAAATGCTATTAGCGCTTTCTGGGGCACATCTCATTTCATATTTAACCATTTATGAAGAAAAATGTTTTCCAATCCAGTTTTCTACTTTTAAACTAAAAATAAGCTTGTAATCCGATCCGAAATACATAAAATTTATAATGACTTGATAACCTTTTGTTAAAATGTGATTTATTAGCGTGGTTGAGTGGTTGCATGTTGCATCATGAAATGCTTATTGATTTTACGCTAACGATGCGTAATCTACTAAGTGTTCATAATATTAAAATATGTGACATTAGAATAATAAAATCGTATAGATTTAAATAAAAAATACCTACACTAGATTTGAATTAACTTTACGTTGATTTCGTAATGAAATGAACATTTTTATGAAATAAAGATATTTCTTAATACGATCATTGCATGATGCCATTCGCATTGCCGGCTAGAGGAAAAAGCTGAAGGGCAAAAAACATCGCACAGCGAAAATCTTACTTTTTAGTTGCCAATTGCCAACTAACTACCAAGGCTAAACAAAACCTAGCACATAACAATTTTTTGTAATGAAATCCGACAGCAAGGATGGAATAAAATGATTGTTTGATATAATGCAATAAAATGCTGATCCATCCGGCTTTTATATCATTATTGACCAACACAAATAGCTTTATCATGCCATCATCATTCTTTGTTCTCAAAACACTTAAATCACCATTCCTCCAACTAACATCCATATCCTACGAAATGCACTTGGAATCCAGTAGGAACTACTGACTAGATTTCACACGCTTAGCTACATATATTCAATCAAATTATATTTCCAAGTTGTTTCACTGCGCTGAAAGCGATGAAGTGCTGGAATATTTTATACATGATAACCTGGATATAACTGCGATAAAATGTAAACCTATAATTTTTTGCATATCACTTGCTGGCGTTGCATTTGCATGCATTTGGTTTTCTCAGTCACAACATAGCAGTAGGTTATATGGACATGTTTTTACAAAATCTCAGAACTATTGGTTGGTCCAATCTCAGCACTATTCCCATTTATCACAACAGCCAGCATACAATGTTTGGAATGTTAAGTAAAAATCAGCAATATATGCAGACCGACTCTACAAATCTGATTCTGGCACGCAAGGCACCTTCTTTGCATGGCATGTTTTTGCTGCTGGCACCCTCTTCACAAATGTCTGCATCATATCATGTATCGAGTGTAGACGACAAATATCTCCGTTCGATGCGATGCCATGTCTTGTCCACCACGACGAAGGGAGCATTCACA
>JAQFXM010002485.1:0-24577 GCA_034693345.1 Entomobrya multifasciata
GGATTTTTCGGAGTATAGAGCGCACATGTTCAGAGGAAATCGAAATGGCGTAACCTAGGAAATTTAGTCAGATTGGTGGTGATGGTGGTTTGTGAGTTCCACACACACGACCCCGTGTTTTGATTTATTTCAAAGATGTTCTCCTATGAACATGACGACGACGACGATGATGATTCACTTTTGCCAAGAAATTTTTGAACTTTTATAAACAACAGTATTTCCAAATATCCAAGGACTTTCACATTATCTCATAAAAACCGTAAATTAGATTCCTTTTCGCTATACATGTATATGACATTCACATATTATAATAATAGTTCAAGTTCCGAAATAAATGATAGTTTTGAGGAAAATCATCATACACACCACATCATCAAAGCTTGAAAATATGATAGAAAAATCTATTTTTACATTTTTATTCTTGTATCACCGTAATTCAACACAGCTTATTCAAGTCAAGTTTGTTGAACATAAATAAGAAACATTCGGTTTCTCGGGTTTAAAGAAAATATTGATATTAACATATTTAGCCATTCACCTAGAACGAGGCATTTAGACCATGGCATTCGTTGAGCTCAAACGAGTGGGGGTAAATTATTGTAATATTATAGCGATAAACGTGTTCCAGATAGGTATATAGATATTTTTATTCTATTATAATTATCGTACAGAGAAATATTATCGTTCTCCTGAGATGTTCTTGGTTAGTCTTCAGTCAACACTGAACATCATTGACAATATTATTTTCAAATATAAACGACGAAAAAATGTCGTGAAAATAAATGTATGCAACTTGATTGAGTGCTACAAAATCCCGCAGCATGAAAAATGCATAGCCCCTTCCTTAATAAGAAAACTGGTGGCAATGGTTGGTGGTATATTGGTGGTAGTGGTGATCTTCAATATAACAAGTGATTATGATTATAGTTGCGTGTGGTGCTATATGTTTATTTGTATATTTCATGTATTTAATTTTGTATCAAAAACGCCTCAACCAAATTTTCACGGTTATCAACACGCTGCCCACGTTGACGCCAATATAATAGCGTTTATTCTGCACTTGATGTATCTTTTCATGGCAGTTTTATTTGTTGGTTGACAGTCATTTCCTTTTCCATATTATAAAAATATCATCGTCATCAGCATCACAACACAGCAATTTTTCATGCAAAAAGAATCCTATTTTCGGTTGGAACAGCTTATGATTTTGTGATTTTGTTGAGGACGTTTTTAACAAGATTGTGTAGCTCCTCACACACAACCACACAACACACAGTGCAACGAGATATTGTGAAAATTTATATTTTGTGATCTAACTTTGGTGGTTGTTGATACAAGCTTAAACACGACTGAAGAAGTCAAAGGGATGAGTCTGATGATGCGGACGACAACGCAGAGACGATGATGATGATGAATTATTGCTAGTGCATGTTTCATGCATGTGAATATTCTACTTCCACTGCTGGCTCGAAACTGAGTTTGAGAGAGGAAGAGTCAGCCACCACACTACCACCACCACTCAAACATGCAAACATGTTCAATGTTCATTCACGGCAGATCTCAAGGAATTAATGGAAAACGAAAATATATTGCTTTTTAAATTTGGCTTCATATACATCCTTCACCGTGCAAAAATTTCATATTTTTTATGTATCTTTTATATTGAAAAAACAAACTATTCATTTAAAATCCGAATTAGGGTGCCACTGCCTTGAAGCTTGTTTAATATTTTAATGCGACATTACTTTTCACATTAAAATTCGCTAAATAATAGTAAATACTTCGCCAGCCAGTGACTGGTTCTCGTTCTCATCCTCTCCTATTTTTTGATACAGATTTAAAGATATCTTGAAAGCTTCACATGCCAGAAAGACGGTAATTCCCAACATATTACATATTATACTATTTCACTATTTCATCATTCATTCACGCTTCCAAGCATGCACGTGCCGAGTGCAACTTTACTTTTGCCGTGAATGAGGTTGCACTGTTGCACAGGAACACCAAATTACGCTGTGTATAATTTTCTGTATTTAGCTCAGAAAGTACACGGGAACTCAACCACGACGAAGCAAGCAGTAAGTTACACAACGACAGTCCTTTTACCAAGTTTGAAAAAAATGGAGCAATGGAGAATATAAAAAACGCTAAACAAAAGATGATAATCGTATTAGCACTCCATTTTAATAAGCAACTTTACTAGTAGAGTAAAGAACGTAACAATCAATGCTCTGCTCCGCTCCGTTGCTGTTGTTATTGATCAAGGACACGTCATAGTCATGAAGTGAAGTGAACATACAATATACATAATATAATCAAACAGTGTGTATGATAGGATTTATCCAAGAGTAATGAATACGAACATTGCTCAGTTACATGAGTACATACTATATGCATACAATGATATTATTAGATTTTGCGTGTTTTGAGTTTCGATTTACTAGACTTTGAATATTACAACTTATAGAGAAATAGCCAGGTATTTTAGCTTTTGCACAGAAATATGCAATTGTTTGCGTATCTTGTGTTGTCACTTTAGACTGTAGTGTGTTTTATTGAAGTTTTGGAGATGATGGTGATTGATAATGCTGACGATGATGATGTAATACAATTGAGATGGTTGAATATCGGAATTATGACATTACAAACAGTATAGTCAAATACGGGAACAATTTTTAAATTATCGCTATATATCGTTCAGTTTGTATTTGACCTTGAAAAGGTCGACAGATATATGCATTATATCTCTGCAATATACAGCGTCACGTTTCATCCAGACGACACGAGAATTTAAAAATTCCTCTGCGGTCGTCTGTAACAAAAAAGCGATCATAACAAGTGACAATGACTGGCATTTGTGTAAATCGCAAAATTTGTGATTCCCAATTACATCTGTGGATACGTGTTAATAATGCATGTATTTTTTCATGCATTTTTTCTGCACACTACAAAGTTTGCATGAAGCATGAAAATTTCCATGCATTTTTTGTGCTTTGTTTACGCACTGGATATGCGGTCAGGCAGAGAAAAAATAATATAACTCAAGGTTAACTTCAGAAGAACCGGTCTTCCGGGTTTTAGAAAATACAGCAATAACTCATTTTCCAGACAAATAACTGGGTTTGTACATGAATACGGGAATCGATTTTTTATGTGTTCAACTCTTGTGATAAAAATGTGGGTTAGCTTTGATGATAAATGCAGTATTATAGATGATTTTTTTTATCAATGACGTTACTAAATAGTATTATATTTAATATGTGAATGTTGCACGTACGACCGACACGAACACGTATTGAAGACATATTAGTTATGCAATGCATCTCTTTTCTTTGTCATGTATTTTTTGCAGCTTATCTTCAGGTATTATTAGCATAACTTGTGTAGTAAAAGGTCACCAGCAAAACACCGAATAATACTGCCATGCTGCAGATAAAAATGTGAAGAAAACATTACAGAGTAAAAGCTATTAACTTTTGGGATGATGTGATGACAATAAAATTTGGATGAACGTTTGTGAAATTATGAATGTACCCGCTTTCACTCTTTTATTTCAGTGACAATTTTTTTCTTGACAGCAAACTAAAATACTGTGTCTTGACGATACATTATTTTTTCCACATATTTTAACAAGACTCTCACTTTATAGACACTTGACACTCTTCTAATTTGTGTTACGAGAAAAAATCAAGTTTTTTTTGCATTATTTCGGTTCGGTGAGGTTAAATGTTGAACATGAACATAACAAACAGTATTTTTAACCACCTGAAATACGTAGCTAATTTTTTCGCTTTCCTTTCTTGTGCGTGGTTATGAAATTTCAAATACCTACTAAAATTGATGGCCACTATTTCAGTATCAATATCATTATTTCCCAATTTAACTGCGAAAAACCAACATTTATACCGCTCCAGTTAAAACGGGAGCAGAGGAGCAGCAGGGAAGAATGTCAAATGTCAGTAAAAGTTATTACTGCAGACAATAATTTTTTCGGTAAAAATTGTGGGTAGTCCATGCTTCGGTAAAAAGAAGAAAAACACACAAACGACTAACCGCACCGACTATCAAAAACACTGTGTGCTCTACGTCCACCAACAGAGTTCTACAAAGTTTTGGAACTCGAAAAGCTCAACAGCAGAGAGAAACCTCAACGCGAGTTCATCGCAGCAGCAGTGCAACTACTGCATATACTTATATATTAACGTTACTACCACCACAAAAACAAGCTTGAAGCAAACACTACTGCCAAAAACTGCCATTGCCATACACACTACTAGATAGATAGCGAAGACGCAAAACTCCATTCACTACTCTCCAGTTTGCCTTTGTTTTGCACTCCATGACCATCATCCATGGATTCTAGATATGTTCGTTTTGTGTGCAAGTTGTCTGCTCACATGCAGAATACTTTTTGCGGTATCCGTTTATACATGCTTAATAAAACTCGAGCAAACACTTAACAAGTGCTTTTTTTTACTAAAAATAGGAAGTTCTCCTGGGTCTACATTATGACATTATTATGTGCCTCCGCAACTACCCAACTTAAATGAAGTCGATGAAAGTACCACACAGTTTTTCCTCAGAAAAGGAAAGAGAAAATTTAGAAGTTCGCCGCTGCGCTGCCATATGTATGTATGCTTCTCTGTCTATTTTAAAATGAGCTGGAAAATGTGTACCAGTTTCTCTGTGTTTCTATTCTGTTCAGTTCAGTCCTCAAGAGCAACATTTTAATAAAATAGTATTGAAAATCTGTGTTGTATGAAGCAGTTCAAGTAAGTAGTGGTACTGGATACCACAATACAATACACAAGAGCAGATTGGAATTTGAACATTGGAATCATTTTCATATTGCATTGCAGTAAAGTACCACAGTAAAAAAATCCAAGCTACCAACTCATAATGTAGTTAGCTTGGGTTTTTCTACGTTTTGCATTATAAATCGTTTCAGTGTAGTTGTGTTGGATTGGAAATTCAAGCAAACACACATGCACATGTGCATATATAGGTTGTGTACGTTACAATACATTAGATTGGTTGCCCGAGGATTTTGGTTCCTCGCAGTCTCTAATACCAGCTTTTTGGATCTCTGTCTGTCAGAGTCAGAGTAACACAGCATAGCAAAGCAAAGTCTATGAAAAACAGTTAGTAGAGAAATGCTAAACTGTGAGCGAAATGTCTAGTCGATTTTTTATGTATTTGGTGCCTTTTGGTCCCTTCATTTCCTCTCTTGGTACCCACTTCAGCCTGTGCCACTGTGTCACTGTTTCCCTTTGGAATGTTGGTTGCTTTCATCAGAATAGATTTTGCATTCAGTTAATGTTAGTACAGTAGCAAAAAAACATAAAGCTCATCTTTCATACAGATAGCTTTACTGGATGGTTGTAAGTTTGGTTAGATTTATGCATTTTGCAGCGGAACTAGCAGCCGTGGTAGTAGTACTAACATTCTAGTATTATTATCAAAGCAAGTTTCCAACGTATGCACACTACACACAGCATCATCATCATGCTACCAAATGTGAATTTTACAGTGGAATTTTTGGGTGCTAAGCTAAAGGAAACGCATCCAACCAAACCATCATTCCATTTCAACGACCGGTGGAACTCACTCCACATCAGCAGAGAAGCTAGTCTTTTTCGTTGTACGTTTCTAAACAACTAACGAGAACTCCAGCTTTCATTTTTTGAAACAGAATGAGTTGTGAAGCTAAACAACAAGAGAGAAAGTAGGAAAGAGCAAGAGCACACTGGTCCGGATACGTATACATAATATGTACGTGCCACAGGAGTTTTCTGCTCTGCCATCTACTCGTGTGCATTATTATGACCACGATTCTTTTCTCATACTTATCTTCCCAGAGAGAGGAACAAAAAGGTATTATATCAGAGGAATGAAGGGAACAACGGATTTTCACTTTGCTGGCTGGTTTCGTCTCTCTCCCTCTGCACACATAAGATATTTTCTCAAAAAAATATAACACATGCCCAGTGTTGTTTCGGCATTATAAAAAAACAGTCTAAACGGAGGTAAAGAAGTAGCCTCTACTAGGTAATTCGTTATATAGATAACATAAAGTTTCGATTACTTTAATTAATATTCAGTTCTCTTAATAAATGTCCAAACTTAATTCAGATGCTCTAGTTCTTATGATTGTCGAATGATATTGAAAAGTGACGGACAGACAGCTAGTAACGTAACATTATAATCAGTGTCGGTAGCTCTTGTTAATAAGGCTTTGGTGCAGTGGTATGTAGACATGTAAGCTTGGTATGCTGCTGAAAGGTGTCATTACGAATAGGCGCAGGTTGGTACCGGTATATGGATGGAAGGATACTTAAGGGAATCTAGCTTTTCCCATTCCAGAGTGTTTTCCCATAATATAAATGTAATAATAACGTTGCTGCTTAAACTAGCTGATTCCTTGTGCCTGCTACTCCAGTATTAGGATCACGCATGACCAACTTTCACAGTAAAAAGTACTAAAAGGCATTAGCATTACTGCTTTGTTGGTTGGAGAAAGCAGTCACGACACCAGCACCTGCCGAAATAGTAGCAACGATAATAATAATAATAGCAGTACCATAATTTCCAATACATACCTATTTTAATATCAGATTGCTGGAGTTATAAAAATGAAAAAGAATTCAAACTTAAGTTACTTATTTCATAAAAAAGTTATTGGTTTAGTTATACAATGAAAGAATGCAAAAAAGTTAGAGTTAAGATTCTGTACATTTTTATGCGGTTCTGGTTTTATGTAATTCGATTGCTTATGCCTTCTCGATGTATTTAGGTTTTTAATTCTTCGAAAGTACTTTATTTTATTGTTATAATAAAGAAGATTGAAAGAAAAATGTTCCAAAGTTTTTTATGCACTTTTCATGGTTTTTGTTTTTCAGACATTTTGCCAAAAAACATTCTTGGTATATGCATGTATATGTTCCGTGTTTCACGAGTTCATTGACGTTTACGAAACTAATGTCATAGCTGATGATTACCGAGCGTTGCATTTTACTTGGCCTAGTAAGCATAAACAATTTTTTATCGTTCCTTTGATGGAAAACAATAAAACGATAGGAATTTTGTCTAGCTACTCTAAAGTTCTATTCTTATTTTAAATTTGACGATACTAATCCTCAATTGTAATCCACTATCCACTAAATTCGACATCAAGACTAGGGAACACGTAGCATCTAATCTCTAAAACCGATAAAACTACTATTGAACAAATTTGCAATGAAATGTCTGTTGTTAAAAATAAAGTAAACTTTTTTGTTTATTATAAACTTCGTGTTTTATTAAAATTCACTTATTTTTTAGCGAGGCCGCATAATTTTAGGAATGGACCATGTCCCTTCGAATTTCCTACCTGTCTATCCGAATTTCAACTTAATCCCATATTTGTCGTTTTTCTTTCTTGTATACCACTTCGATTCCGTTTCTTCGCTTCAAAAAGGTTTCCCTCTCCCTGAGGACTTACTAGCCTTATTTTATCTCGCTAGAGTCACTTCTCATCTTGAATAAATAAATTATGCAAGCTCACTACTCTCTTTCACTCCGATTCTCGTCTTATCCCTTTATAAATACAACAACTATAAATATATATGCATATAACATTATACTTTCGCCAGGCATATTATTAGTAGAGTATCAAAGCAATAAGATCGAGAGAAGGCAAGAGTAAAAATGAAAAATGTGAAAATTCCTCATTCTCTTTTCCTTTATCCTTTTGGGTGTGGGTAGAGAGTAGTAAGACATGAAAATCCCTTTTTCTTGTGCCTACACAGGGCCATATCACCAACGACATTATATTCCACACAAAATACATACTTTACTAAGAGCCCCTTCCTTCCTCTAACGAAAAGTCTTGGTGCAATTTTATTTTTCTCGACATGTATTTAATATATGCACAGACTGATAGGAAGATAACGGTGAGCACAATGCTAGAAGTGGAAGTGAAAGGGCAAAGTCAAAGAGAAAGTGAAAAGTGAAGACAAGGTTTAATGTAAAAAGGAAAGTAAACTCTTTCCCACGGAAATTCCCCTTTTTTCTAAATCATTTTGGTCTGATATATAAGCTATTTTTCTGATATACCTTATTCGCATTATTACATTATGCATATTCTGTTTTTCTATTAACGCTATATTGTTTATTTTTAGTAAAAGCAAAAGCTGAGAACAAACCGATCTTTTGTTCAAGAATTACTAATGTTTTCTCTTGTAGTTGGACCGCCTGAAAATGGAAGTTTATACCATGTGCTTTAAGTCTATTGTAAAGTCAAAAAATAGATTATAAGAAAGGAATTCCAAGAATATAAGATGTCACAGAATTTTTAAGGGTTGTTGTATTCCTAAAACCTTATCCGGGATTAAACTTACATACATGTACATACAACTTTGTTTATGAATAAACTATCTCAAATTCTATTCAACCAGATTAAAAACGACAACCTAAAATAAATATTCGTAGGTGAGCTTTTGAAATAACAATACAAAAACCAGTTACGTCCTTTTAATTTGTAATTGAAGTACATAGGTTCTTGCATAACAAATTGCTAAACAAAATAGAGAAATTCAGTCAAAACTCTTATGGAACTTGCTGTTTAAAAAATAAACAACCTAAGGATATTTACCTGATTATATAATTCACGTTAACTCTGATTTGCATGCCATGACATGTGTGTACAGTTTACTATTTTCTTTTGATTTGGTAACGAAAAGAGATTCGTAAACTATTTCCAAGTTGAGTATGTACAGGGTTCTGTCTGCGTGGGACCAAACCAACTGGAAATTTCGAACGATTAAAATGAAAGCCCATCCTGAGGAAAATTCTGTGCAACAAATGCGTTGGAACAAATGTATAAAGTGTGCTTTAATGAACTTTAAGTGTTAAAGGAAGATTTTCCGTTCTAGTTTATGTTTTTGTACATTTTTTCCGTTAAATGCCACGCATCGCACCGCCTTTTTCTCTTCAATAAAATAACTTTTTCTTGCCGTTTCACATCCATCCGTCTGGTTCTTCACACATTCAAAATGAATGGTCTCTGTGAGAAAAAGCAAATAAAACCTCATACAAGAATTGCTCTTTACAAAAAAGGGTAAAATAAATACTTTTTCTTTACAAGAAAAGAGATTGCTTTGTGTAGGAGATTGCATTCGGTACTTACATGGTATATATTGTGTACTTATCTAAGGAAAGAATGACCATTTGAACTTACGTAGTAAGATGTAAAGAAGTTTCTGCTAAAAAAATTCATTCTTACTTTGAGATTTCATTATCCTGCATTGATTTAATTTTGCTTACTACTTTCTTGCTTGAGCATTTTTTTGCCTGTACCCTTAAAGTATGAGCATGTACAATCCTGGTAGCATAATTATCTAAAGCTAAACCAAAGTTGGTTCTTGCAAGATGAAATTTCAAAAACTGCTCCAAAATGATTTGGTATTGGACGTATAGACCTCCATAGATATCACATTCAATAAGTATTTTTTCGAGAAACATAATAAAGTCACACTCCTTGATCATTAGGAATTCAAGACGTGACTTATCTCAACTCTCAGCCAACGCTGCTATCTTTGCTTAGAAAAGTAAAGAACTAAAGAATTCAACACGACAGAATTGAAAACGAGCCTGATGTCTGAGCTGATGATCATTGATCAGAGAATGAGAAATCGAACAAAAGTTTAAGCAATGTACATATTGTATGTATGCTTACATGTACACTTTTATTGACATCCTTCTTTCCTGTGAAGAATGAGTAATAGCTTTTATCAGTTCTGAAGTTCTGATCACATATGTGTGCATTTATATGTATATTCATGTAAGTATCATTCCTGTAATGTTCTTTCCCATCTGTACGACAGAACTTGAGGACGATCAAAGGACATATTGTACGAAAAACAAAAAAAAACGCCTCAACAATACACAAAAGTACATATCCCTTATCATGTACTCCACATGCGTAAAATGTTGTATAACATCATCCAAAATAAATCCCTGCTATCTCTACGTCTTGAGAATACCTTAGTGAAAAAGTGAAAGTTCTCATTAACTCACCACCAACCAAACCATAAGAAATGAAAACACGTACCTATAAACAGTCATTGACATGTTGACACTGCACTGTAGCCGATTTTTATGGGTGTAACCGTCATCACTTTTATCAGTACGGCGAGTGGTGGTGGTTATATGGTATAGTCCTCTAGGAACCATCTGTAGTTGTAATGAATCATTATAGAAACACCACACCACAATATCATATTATAACATAATGGGTTCTCATTTCAACCTATCAACAATCTCATGGGTTGTAACCTATCAAGAGATTATTATATAAGCACTTCTGATACGATATGTTTAGAGACAATGAGCTTATTACTCCTTCCTAATATAAAGTAAGGTAATATTATCATCATTGACGTACGAAAGAGCCTACACATAATCTAATAGTATCTGCGTATATTTTACGATGTGTTCATTCTGTATAAATTGTAGTATAATGAAAGATGACGCATGTAGTCTTGAAGTGTTTTGAAGCGGTAACGACAATGGCAATAATACCTTAACAAATTAAGCTGATTATGTCATTTTCCAGTCATCCAGCACTTTGCACATGCCCTTGTAAACAAATTTACATCTATCTTGAATGAAGCGTGTTCCTGGTAAATAATTTCAATTCATCCATGCATGCATACATACATCTTACAGCAGTTCGTGTCGTGTCCCTGTCATATACATACATACATTAAAAGCATTTCATTAATTAAAACATTTGTTCTTTCTGATTTGCTTGCTTTACGTACAGTTAGCTTTATTCTAAGATCTAGCATTTGTGTATCCAACCATACTTCATAGCATAAAATACTTGCTATGTTATATAAAAAGAAAGTAAACAAGTCACTGAGAAAGTATCTTCCGGAAACTAACGTGTATTCATTCTAGTAAGAACATCAATAAATATATAATTGAATCACATTTCTCATTAAATCTCAAAATAAATTGCCTCTTGTCAAATAAATTTCTTGATCAGAACACTTTTTATCATGTTTTATTGAATCACATAAGAGTCCAATTTCAACAAAAACTATTAGTTATTCGGTAGATTTTCGTTTTTATTAAATTTCGAAAATGTCGTTTACGTGTATATCTTGTCAGAGCTTCGTGTATGACAGCGTATTGATATAGAAAATTTCCATAGATAAAAAGACTTGTAAAAATTACGTTATTACCTATTCCACCAGTTGCAACATTATCTCATGTATCGTACAGTTTACTACAGCGGATCACGTATTCAACGTGATTTCCCTTGGGTGAAAAGAAAAGACATCATAAAATGTTTCACAGAAAGAAAGTTACCTTCGTTTTGCTCTTTCACCCTTGCTTCAAAGCTTCCCTACTTTCGCGGCACCTGTTATTCCTTTCCCAAGTCAGCTATATTAGAGAGTAAATGATGTCATTAGAGTTGGGTAATGTTGATGCTCAACTTTCCCCTCAGATGCCATGCAAAGCGCAATCCTGAAAAATGTTGTTTTGAACTTTTTTACTGACAAATGTCACGGCTGGTTGGTTTTTACCATGCATGTACTATGTATATAATAAAATATTAAAATAACACGTAGACAAGGAGAAAGTAGTTTTCTTAGCCTAAAAATAGCATATTAATATCACTAATACCGAATTATATTATAAGTAAGCTAAAATTTGTTGAATTCGTTCTTACAGCTATCATCACACTTTTAAATTTTTAAAAATTAAATCCCAAAATCAAAGTTAAGTGGATAACCGGATAGCTTAAAATAAGAAATCTTGTTTTCGCATCGGTTTTGTAGCTTTAAAAAATATTATAGGCGTCATGTAGGCTCCACAGTTTTCGCCCCATTCATTATATTACGAGTTCGAGTTCTAAAAATCACAAGATGCCTTGTATGTCACATGTTGTGCGCCTAATTTAATTCTCAGAAAATATCGATTAATTTGATCAATTACTTTTATATTATGTGGATAATTAACGAAGCAGCTGACAAGTTTATTGGCATCAATTTTGCTAAGAAACAAATTGTTACTTAATTACTGAATTTTGCATGGCCTGTGAGTTTTGTAATAATAAATTCATATAAAATCACTTACTTTCATCGTATGGTTGATGACAATGTAAGTTAGTCGAAGAAGTACATCATATCCTATCTTAATTTGTGTTCATGGCTAAAATTAATTGTTTAAACAACTATCTGCCTAGGTTTTTCATCCTTCGCCCATTAATACTAATTAACATTATTTAATCTAATTGATGATGGCTAATTGAACACATATAACGCGCTAAGATTCATCCTTGTTGACTTATTGTTATCTTAACTAGACTTATTATGTGTTCATAGACTCAAGATTACAACAATTACATGTTACAACGTTAACCGTGCTTGCTGTGTTCCAGTATCTTTATTGTAGTATTTCGGTTGATTAGTAACGCACATTTTTGTTTAAAACCTGCAATCTTTCGGGACTTTGATAATACCACATATAGTAACACAAACAACTGCAACAAGTTTTCCCAAACTGTCGTACCGAGGCATATCAAAAATGGCAATAGAAAAAGGATTAGCTAGGGATAGATACTTCAGAGTGATAACAAACATAAAAGCATATTTTCATTTGTCATGAACTGAAACTAGAGCTCAAAGCTCAGCCATAATAATTCGACTGGGGACTGAAATGTTTCTTTCAATCGATATGATTTGATCGTTCATCTCGAAGGATTCATGTGTATATTGATCATACTTTCTCTTTTAATTTTCGCTTGGCATTACCAGCCAAGGATCAGAATAACCTTTTGTGCGACTTGATAAAGTATTGATTAAAGTTAATTGTCGCCATGAGGATAAAAATATAGTTTACAATAGAACTCTGCTATGCTACGCCTTTGAATTGAAAGTATTGTAGGTAGTATTTAATCCAGTAGAGCTTGCAAGATAATATTGTTGTTGCAGCAGCCATATCATTTCACTAATTTTGAAACGCATGTCATGCCTACATAATTTATGTGTATTATGTGCATGTTTTTTATACCTTTAGCAATTTGTCCAACATCCCTCATTTTCGAGGCATTTTTAGTGTTCATACAAAATATGGAAGAAAAAATTAAATGCATTTACTGGGAAATGGCTTTGAAATCGTAATCTATGATAAACACCACCCTATAATCCGTATTTCGTTTTTCTCTAGCTTACTCATACTTGGGAAGTGTTCCTAGTAAGTTTTAGAGTACAGCTCTTCTGTCCTTAAAGTCCGGCTATCAATTTTACAATTTGTCCAACTGATTGTCCGGTTTTATTTCACATTGCAATGCAATACTGTCATCTTCTTGCCATTATTTATTTGGCTAATTGCTTTGTTGGGCGTCGATATAAAAACCCATTTAAAAGGCACTTATACAGTTCATATCTGTTTCACCAAAAAGACAAGTTCATTCTTTTACGTGCAATGCCGATAGGATTCATGAACAGTTACGTCAATACGCTATATTATAGGAATTTCCCTAAATTTGACAACATATAACTACATTTCTCAAAAAGTTCGTAAATTCTGCTACAATTAAAAATATATTGCAAATTATAACAAAGTACCTGAGTGAGACAGCATTGATTAAGTCAGTTTATTTGAAAGGAATAAGTACAAAGTATATAGTTTAGATAATAGTTTTGTTAATCGCATTTTTTCTGGTATAAATTAATTAAATAATAGTAGTTATTCGTTATAGCATTCACATTCACATCAATTTACCTGTCTATATATGTGGAGTGAGAAAGGGAAAATAGACGTGCAAAGTAGTATGTATATAGTGTATGGGATGGGTGCTGTCAAATCAACTGATTACTTTATCGACAAAAACTAAACTTTACACACAGCACTTCACAGGACTCAATATTAACTTTACTAACTATATGTTTGTGATAATGGAATATGCGAAACCTTTAGGAAAAACCAAAATACTTTTTGCTTCTCACATCATTTTAGTTGGAGTATAGCTTTACTTCACACAACTACCTATACACACCGAATATAAAATATGCCGTACTTCACAGTTTTAAAAATGGAGCACAAGCTTCAAAAGTTTTACAACTTTTTTTCTCTTATCGCTGCATTTCCATATGCCATAGTTCTAAATTCAGCAGATAATCACAACTCATTCATTGTGCTAAAAAAGAATAAACATTACTACGTATGGTTCTTGTTTCAATCTCTTATCTTGTTTCACACGATTCGTACCGTGTTTAGTTTTATACTAACTTTTCATTACTACATAGAAAACCACCAATTGTTAAGCCTGATGTTTCATTTCATCTGGATGATATCATTCGTTATAATTTTTTCTCAACAGCTTTCTTTCATGATTTCTCAGAATGAAACGATGCAGCAAGGTAACGGAACATTTGCATTGCAGTTTCACTTGGCAAATGGTAAATGTGTTAAATTATTTTACAACAATGCATTGCAATAATACTTACATAAATTATGCTGATGTTTGAAACAAATCTCTTCATCCGTCATAATAATCTATGTATATATTTTTTATTTTCACTATTTCAGATTTTAAGTGTCCTACATTATTTGAAAAACCAAAACGGTTCCGTCAGCAGTTTCTTTTAATTTATTGTGTCCAATCTATTGCGGTATCTTTTTTTGCTGGATTCGGCATATTTGTGTACTTCCGAGGAGAAATATGGCAGTTTGGATCTATTTTCTATACTTTTGCAAGGGAAGTGTTAGTTTTGTCAGATTGGATGTCAGCTCCTTTTGGAATAATAGCGGAATTCGTTTTTGTTGCAAATGCTTGTGCAGCAAACATGCTAAATTTACATGTGAACTTTCTCTTTTTACAAACCATATCAACTATGGTCTCATACTTTACTAGGTAGCATGCAAATGCACACCAAAAGAGATGAATTGAACTAATTTATGCCTTTTGTTCATATTTATGAATATGCTTACTTTTCACAGCTCACATAATACATGGAGAAAGCACTCCTGTAATTTGCACCAAAAGATGATGTCCTACCAAAAGTTTCGAGTTTTGGCCACCCTCTACAACAATACACTTGGAAGCTATTACATCCCTCCATTGACTACTCTAACTGGAATTTTAACGATTTCAGGTTTATTCATGACTATAAAATTAGCTCATCTAAAGAATTTCCTGGTAACGGTTTGTGGTATGCTCACCTTCGTTTCATGCGGAGCTATATTGGCAATTATCACCACCATTTGTGGTTGCGTTCACTCTAATTGTCAAAAGCTTGTTATTCATGTAAACAACTTTGGCTACAAAGGAAATTTACAGAGGAGGGTGCTTCGATCCTTTAAAGTAGAGGCAGTTAAAAGCGGAAACTTTTATGAAATACGGAAGATAACTTCACTGACAGTTTTGGGAATGGTATCTAATGTCGCTGGGTCGGCTTTGTTGTCAGTTTCAATTTAAAACTATGCAAACTTTCTTGCCTTTCACTGCACAGTTTACTTATTGCCTACAAACTACACATACATATAATGCATACATGGATACATTTGTACTACATATTACTTCATATATGTACGCATCAAAGTTATAAATTGAAAATCAAACCTTCTGACACGTGGAGGAGCAACAGGCCAAGATCGTCTACTTCTCAATACAATTGTATTCTTGATTGTATTCGTACGTCCAAACTGAGGAGCAGATGTCCTTTTCCTTGGATTCATTCTTACAACAGCCCTCGACGGGTTTGCCCATAAATGTCCAGATGATTGCTCGCATGAATACGTTCTCCTGTTCATGTTCATCTTAGGTGGAGAAATGTCCTTACCTAGTAATACCCTCTTGAGGAACTCCACATCCAGGGAGCTACCAAACTCAGGATGACAATCCTCTTCTTCATCGTCATCATTCACAATGCGACTGGGCAAAGGTCGTAAAGTAGGTGGTGGCATATCGTCCTCTTCTCCCGTTGGACTTGTAATTGAATCTTCTTCTGCCAGCGGTGGTGGAATGTTCACAGGAGAAATTTTACCCGGACTTCCTCGAGGTCCTCCCATTCCACCACTTGCGCCTCCAACGATGTCCCCCATCGTCAATTTGTCCAGACTATGGTCGGACATTTTAACCGAAACTATTCTCTAAACTACTAGTACTAACTAAGATAAGTGAAACTACTTTTCAGTTAACGACCGTATCTGAATTTACTGAGGACAGGTTGCTTTTCGAAACCACTTAATTTTAGTCATTTTTATACTAATTTGTCACTACTAAATAGCTATTATTCACGTTACATTATTTTATTGTTCCATGTTAAAAGTTTTTTTTGATATATGTTTAGATGTGCGTAATAAGGGAAATTTCCCGCAGCTGAAATATAAAAATAAAAATAATTGCTTTCACCTTGTGTGGCATTCAAGGTTAGTTGAAATTCGCCAAGAGCGAAGATAACTTAATTTATGTCAAAGTTTTCGGTCTCATCCTTTAATTCCAATGCATGAAAATTTGGGTTGACTAAGAACGAATGTCACGTCAAAAGTACCTAAAACCAACGGGGTTGATGGAATGTTAGTAAAAAAATCATTTGATCCCTCTTTATTACACTCCACTGGGTCACGATTATCACTGCCACGCTTCGTGTCTCTGGAGTCCCTATTAAATCTTACCATTACGGCTGCCCTAAACTCAATGACGACGAGGATTTTTAGAATTTAAGACAGCAAGAGAAATGAGATTTGCAAGTGTGGCTTGAATGTAACGCTATGACATTACGTGGTGAAGAGATTGCGATAGCGAGGGGTCCTTGATTTACATTCTGTGTTCTAGGAAGTGCATGGCAATGGCAATACAGCGAGAAAAAAAGGAAATAGGAACTAGAAAAGAAAGCTTTTGCAAACATAGCAGTTTTCCCCGTACTCGACCCAGTTGTGATGATTACGCTTTTTATTCAAATTTAGAGCTTCCTTGTAATAAAACGTTCTTATAATATATACTTTGATATTAATATTATTCATCTTCTCTCATCATCTATCAACAGATTTGAATTTAAATTATGTCATGATCACGTCACGTCACATGTTTGCTTTCATAACGAACTTTAGACACATACATACACAAAGATTTCATATATCTTCACGTTGCAAATTATATGATTTTTGTCTGTTCAGCAAGCATTTGGAGGAGGGTATTATAAAGCTTTTGCTGTCTCATTTTTACTATTTTACCATTTCCAGAGTCCTATCCTTTTAATCAACGTACCAGAAATATTCTTTATATTTACTGTAACTTTTATACTCGATATGGGTACGAGAAGTTTATTAGCCCTATTTGTTCTCTGCGTAGTGTTTTGTATGATATCAGTTTAAAAAAATAAATCAATGAAATGTTTTGGAAAGTCCCACTTTGTTAGAATTTTATCTAAACAGCATTCAAAAAATAAGTCATAGAGATTTGTATTTCCCAGTGTACTACTGTTGAAGCTTACGATAGCTAATTAAGACAAAAACGTAATTTCCTGTAAGAATTTGTCCTGAATGGTAATAATGATTTACACATAATGAACCAAAATATTTAGACGCTATCTTTTTGTATGCATCGGACAGGCACTATGTTATTGACAAAATCAATTTGTCATAAAATGTCATACCTAGTTTTGCAGTCTAAATTTGGTACATGCATAGATACGTATATATATAAAACTTCGGACAAAAAAGGCATCTTTTCCTAATTGGACTAATAAGATCTGATATCCCAAGTGTAAAATACAGACATGTTTCAATACACCATGAAAGTTTAATAAAGTTTTAATTTCAAAGGTTTGCAATGTTTATACCAAAGAAAAACGTAACCTAATGTGTTTGTTTCATAAATCATTTCAGCATTTTCTACCTAATCAGTAAGTTCCCTCTACTAATGTGCAGCTGCAGCAAAAATGAAACAGTACGTCACGCTCATAGTATACACTCACATGAGTACCAACTAAATTGACGTGAAGTCAGTCAGGTAAGTGGATAGGGGAAAAGTCATCACGGTGGATTACAAGTCCCTACCAGAATACATAATAAAATACATATATCGTTAATGAAGATATAGATATAAAATGGCGAGGCAATAATAATTTATGACATTATAAAATAAGACACTCAAGACAGGTTATCCCATGGAGAGAAACAAATCGGAGATCTCAGCTTGAAATAAATAAACCACTAGGGAAAAACTGTGACAAACACGAACCCACGAAAGTATATATAATATGAGCAATAGCAAGTCATCAAAGAAGTTTTACGAGGACAGTGTGTTTTTCTTGAGGGAAATTGATGAAGAAACTTTTCGGAGAAACACTGCAGTACTCAAAATGTGGTATTGTGTGTATTGCTGCGTAAGTACTTATAATAAATCCTTGCACGAATTCATTTCTCATAATATAATTCATATCCACTGTATATGTGGATCCGTTAAAAACGAACATCGTGGAAAAACAAGCATCCTTTAAATTTGTAAACTGCTTTAGTTCCTTTCATTAAATAATGGAAATCGATTTTGAACTAGTATTTTATTTGAAAGCGTCATCTTTTTGTTACTTTGAATAGGAAAAACTATGTCATACAAATGCATATGCCTCGTGAAAGTGATAATAAAGAGGATCAAAATTGTTTATGCCTTTCATTTGAGGATATGTAGATCTGATATCATTTGAAAAAATAGAATTTAATGACAAGGCAAGGGTAAAATGAGCGTCATGAAACCATGTTTCTCCTTCTCATCTCTTTCCCTTGAATCATTCGTCAATCTCCAATGAGGTTAAGGTTACATGGTTAGTATTATATACGTACATATTTCCATCAATAAATATTAGTTTAAAACCTCCATCAATTGTTATTCGTTTAAAAAATTAAAGCTCGTTCAATGCTCGTTATTTGGTGTAAGACGTTATAGAAAATGCTTCAAGATACTTGTTTACAACGCTAAAAACGTTACGAACTATTCGGAACTTACACATAAATTGTATTATCTTGAAATGACATCAGGACAGTTGAATAGATGACATTTCGCATCTTGCGCAAGAAAACAAGAGATTATTAGTGCTCAAGTGACTGTCATATCAAGGGACAACCCATACTTGTTTGATTGCAGATGGAGATGACAATTGTTTTATTATAATGAGAACGTGAAACACACTATATCTTTTGATTTTTTCCTAATTATTTTTCCAATCATTTTCGTAATATCATATTCCTGTATAAAAGAAGTGACGTTCTTTGAATGGAAAAAGGTATAACTGTCTCCAATGATCCTGTAGAAAGCAGACGAATATACAGAAAAAAACTTCGCATTTCATTTCAATTTACTCCTACCTGTCTATGTCATACACAGTAAAATTGCTGTTTTGATTTCTGTACGTATATTTTAATGAAATAAGCACACAGATGCTGATTGGTTGCCCTTTATAGACTAAAAAGCAAATCTTAAGACACTCGACTCACAACTTTCACTTCGCTTCTCTATCAGAAAGCAACCAGAGCTTTCAGTGTCACATCGTTAGCTTTAGTAGAATTTTGTCAATTTTTAATCTAGAAACCCTAAAACTAATGCAGCCATAAACAACATATATGCCATATTCTTCCAAAAATGTAGCTTGCAAATGCTAGTAAATATAATCTTCTTTGTTAAGAGCATCAGACAACGTCATTTGCAGGATTTACTCCAACTTCCAACTATATTGTACTTTCATCATTTTAATCACCTTATAACTAACTATGTCTCCATACAATAACATAGTCAGCGTAATAAACTTGCTCACAAAAATATACGTGAAATGAGAATAGATACAGAAGACAGGTTAAAAATATTTTGGCATTATTCCTCAAGTTTTTCACATCATATAACCTTTTGTTAATTTAAATAATAGCATAAAATAACCAATAGGAAAAAGTGAAAGGAACATGATGACGGGGCGTACGATAATGCATGGCATGGCAAAGCTGTTTATTACATTTTGGCTATAACAAAGGTCAATAGTACTAGTACATCCGCACCTATATATGTATATACGCCTTCCAGAGACTATCATTTCCGAAGCAAGTATGTTCAAAACCCGATAAAACTCACTGTTGCTGAAAGCCCATAATTCAGTTTTATCTTCTATCTGATAGTTCATCTGGATTGGAATAGAACATTAACTTTTTCATAGGCCAGTAACTGAACTTAAATTCAAAGCATGGTTAAAGGAACATACATTTTGGTATTATTTTATGAACGATTTTATTGATTTTTATTGCCCTATAATTACAACTTAATGTTCCTGAAATATATAAAGCAGCTACATGAAAAAATACAGCTTAACCTTTGGACATCTTTGGACCATAATCTAGTGTAATCTCAAATAAATACTACATAAGTCGCATATTGCAGTGTAAGTTTTCTTCGCTACATTTTCAATTTTCTGTTTCATTGAAATTGGAAAAAATGACATGAAACTTGGTTACGTTTGCTTGATAATTTTGCATTGAGCATTGAATTATGAAAATGAAAACGAATTCGTACTCAAGCCATTTCTGTAATAAGGAAGAAAATACAATCGATTTTCTTGTTAAAAGGACAAAAGTACAAATGTTTCATTCAGAAGTAGGAACTGTGCTGCATAGATAGATGATAGACAGCTTATTAAAATTAATTCTCCATTTCAAGCAAAAAATATGTTCATTGTGCGTCGTTCTTCATTTTACGACTTTCACTTGTTTAATTATGTATTTCCATTCTATTTCCATTGCGTTTGCCGCATGTTTGCCACCTAAACACTACAAGATATGAAGCCATGTATTATTAGGTCATTTTTGTCATCAAAGCAATAAATCTTACCGATGATAATAAATTCTTGTCTGTCACATATAACTTTTCCTTGTGACTAGTCACTGGGTGGGTGCATGGTTCATGCTTATATTCTCCTTGCAGTTTAAAGTGGTTTGATTCAACTACTGGACGGACACAAAATTAATGTACGCTTTTACTGTCAAATGAATAAGACAATAAACTTCTGTCGCAGCTACAAACTTTTATCATTGACTCAGGTACGAACGAACACGTTATCATTGTAAAGAACCAACACCACAGATGGACAAATCGATATCATTAAGTGAACATTTCACATAAATCTATAATCTGTCTAACCGGACAAGAAATCTAAATCATTTCCTAGCTGTTACCGGAAAACTAATAAATACATACTTACCAAATCAACTTTCACTTATTATACATTTACTGTGCTTTACCAAAACACGTCGTTTTACTCATGAAAGGCAACTACCAAATATGAACTTTGTCGGTGACTTCGCCTTTCGGGAATTTTGAATAATGTAAAGTAATATTTTAGCATTCATCTAGTTGATTTGCGGAGGTTTCATCGCAGTTATTTCATCGCCGTTACGGCGATGAAATAATGTGGCGATGAAATAATTCGGCGATGAAGTATTGGCGATGAAAAATTGGCGATGAAATAATGGCGATGAAATATTCGCGATGAAAACGTCGGTTACCATCTAGTTTTATATGTACAAACTTGAAGTAATAAGAATGTAGACACGCTTGTATTGCAGCAAACAATATATTAAGGTAGTAGTACCGTTTTGTTATTAGTCAAGTCAAAAAGCGGAAAATAAGTGACTGCTATTTGTAAAATTACGGTCAGAACTAAAAGAAGTTCAGTGTACATTTTACGATGTTTTGTTAGGTTGGCAATAGCATGCAATTTCGGATACACAGTTTCCGTTTGTTACGTTGACTGTTTACCACAAGTAAAGTACAAATTTAAAGAAAATTGCCAGTTCAATTACCAACTGACAACTTATCGTCCACAAAATTCAAAATTTACTAATGCAAATAATAAAAATATGGAACATGCAATGCATTTCATGTATGTTAGAAGCTAACCTAGCAGTAAAAATATATATGCACATTATTTAGCTTTACATGTTATTCTGCAGACATTTACGTCCTTTGTATTTCAATGTAACGATAAAAAAGTGAATTGGAACATAACAGTGCGTACAGTTAGCAAACTTTGTATAAGCTAAACAAAGTCAGGTGGAAATTTTTCAGATGAATTACTTTTCAGAATGGAAAGATTAGACATTTCCCCACGGAATGCAGTTACGTATGTAATTGAAATGTATGTACAAAAAGTAAACAAAAGCTACACAGATTCAAATGATCTGATCACACTCCCGTTCACTTTCACTTGACAGATTACCCTACATTTTCACGACTTCAGCTGAATGCATTATTAAACAGGAAAAATAGCTGGGCATTTAACCAGAAGTCTATTTTTACATCCACGTAAATGGCATAACTATTTCATTGCAAAACGGACTCTCACTTCGACACTTAGCACCCTTAATAGAGTACAAGCCACATGAATTATTAATGGAGCCAAAACACAATGATTGCCTACAGAGTGAAAGTGTATTAGTAATAAGACATGTTCGACTTGCTCCAATTTCCATTTCAGCAAGAGCATGACTGACTTCTCATGGTGTGCATGTAACATCGGCAGACAACGCTAAAAAGTTTCATTTCCTCTCGATCTCTACAACCTTCGTCATTGAAATACAAACTATATTACATAGCTGACAGGACTATAGAAAACTAAGCAGGGATAAACCCAGCAAGAGTTTATACGATCTTTCTTACTCATTTTGCTAACAGACAGTGAAAGGGCGTTCAGTTTCTCAATTTTTGGAATCGAAAAACTCCGTTATATTGCTTGCATAACGACACGTTACTGAAAAATCTCATATAACAATGGTGCTAATGCACAGAGTTTTTCACTTACGATTAATCTGCTCACTTGGTATGAAAATTGTGGATTAGTTCCTAAACTCATCTTTGCTTCACTTCAATTCATTACTCATGCATGCAGCCCATGTAAAAAAGAAGATATGCATGTTCGATAAAAAGCACTAAACCTAAATCAAATGTCAGCCTTGTTCGCAATACTCGTTAGTAGAAAAGAGAAACTAAACTTGTCACTCAAGACTGATTGTGAAAAAAAGATTGCGCACTTTATGACAAATTGGGTTTTCTCTAAAAACCCCATTCTAAGAAAAATTACTTTGTCTTACAATTTGATGTCGTAACCTAATGTTTGAAACGGATGTAATACCTACATGTTTTTCATTATCTTAGCTTCTCTATGCTGTTGATTTGTAACTTAATATCTTAAGTTCGTGTGGTTCTTTAACAAAATCATTATATTTTGCAAAATTAAAAAAAAAACATTTCGTTTTAGATTCTTTACATAACATTTTTCAGTACTACTTTTTATCTATGTATGTCTACTTAATTTTTACAATGAATCTGACACTCATAGTGCTGACGTATAAAAGTGCAGCACAACAATTCATGTTAAAATTGGTCTTCAGCTAGTAAACATTTTGACAAAAGTTTGATAAAGCAAATCCAAATTTGTCGAGAAAAAATACAAAGAAAAGAAAATTGGACGAGTTTTATTCTGTTGAGTATATACATAACATGCTTGATTTCCGTCCTGTCTTGTGTCTCGGAAAACTTAAGTTTACTCAGTTCCTTTTCCCATCTTCTAACGAACTAGATCCATCTATTATTTTGAGTAAAAGACGGAAGACGAAAGAGAAACAAGGAAAGAAGCAATAGAAGCATCAAAGACTAATAATTCAACGTGAGGTAAGCTACATAATTCAAAATATTCAGCATGAGACACACACCCTGAGACTTTACACCAAGTTTTTTCTTGAAAGACTTCCCTTTTTGGAAAACTACTTCATACTGATTTTCATATTTTGCAGAAGAAGGAACGTAACCAAAATAAGATAGAATAGGGTATTAGAATATAAGAAGGATGGATATCTTGTTCTGTATCTGTTTAAAATAGAACTTCATAACGAATTATGTAGTTCCCTGTTGAAACAAAGAAGAGCATCTAAAAAGTAATTGAGAAAAGCAAAAGTTTGTGTTCAGTTTTACAAGAGTAAACTTGAAGAAAAGAACTCACGTCGGGTTTCTCGTAAAGTTTGTTAAGACAATGTATGCATGCAAGATATATGTATGTAGTGAAGTGGATTCAATCTCGAATTTGTTTAATTTTCAATTTCGTTTTTCAGCTTGGTGCATAACACATTATATAATGGAATACTTTCCCTATATTCGATTTTTGTGATTGGAATCTAATTCCGTTAAAAAAAGAACCCCACCAAACAACGTGCAACATTCAGTTCTCTAACGAAACACGTTTTCAGCCTGCAAAGGAGATACGATACAAATACAGCAGAGTGATTCCAAAATTTATCTGTATAAAGGGTGACCGTCAATTTTAAAATTCAAAATAGTTAGTATAATCTTGTTAAGCACTTTAAACTGTATAACTTAGCCAATTTTCAGGTCCCAAACTTTTTTACTTTGGCCGGTATTTCAAAAAAACGAAAATTCAGAGGGCAGCACTTTATTTCAAAACCTTTCGACCAATTTACATGAAAATTTGCACAGACACTCTCCCAACATTGCTCTTGGTGGCCCCGAAGACCGCAATTCAAAATTCGAATC
>JAQFXM010002486.1:0-24576 GCA_034693345.1 Entomobrya multifasciata
TGGCCATTATAGAAAGTTCAGGAAAAACAGTAAAATACAGTGAATCGAAAACGCTCCATTATACAGCGTACAAAAGCGACGAAGGATAATGTCTTGTATGATTTTTGTACCTTAGAATTAGTACTATCGAATCATATATAAACTGACTTAAATACTACTACTGGGTATTAGAAATTTCAATTCTAAAAATGCTGCAATAATTAGTGTACAACCCTTAATAACAGTTGTAGGCAATTAGTTATAAAATTTAGCTTTCCAGAAGTTGGAAGTTTTATTTTTCAATAATAAAAAGGTATCAAAATATAATTTAAAGTACAAAAACATATATTCCGATAAATAGTTGGTGTGTGAGGTTCCTAAACAATGTTGAGTGTGCAAATTTAGTAACAAAAAATATTATGGCAATTTGGCAAAAAGTGCGGTGACAAATATTAACTTCTAATTTTCAGTTTAACTACAATTTAAAAATCAAATGAATCACATTGTTGCAGCATACAGTGGTAGGGTAGTAAAAATATGTTGCCAGAATGAATAAATTTAACCCATGAGTCCATATCCCATTCCAATGCCTCCGGGGTACATACCGTACAATCCTATTATTCAAAAAACAAAAATTAGTATTTCTATAAACCTTCATGTTATGAATTAATAGTTTGGTATACTTACCCTTCATTCCCAATCCCATGCCGAATCCCAAATGAGGCATCACGTGTCCAACAGAATGGTGACTAGAAATGGAGTGCCCGATTCCGTGCCCAATGCCTCCCAATCCCATCATTCCGTACCCAAGTCCCAAACCCATGTAAGGACTGATAATTTGGTGAGAAACGTGGTGGTTCTTGGAAACTACGCCTTTCATTCCAAGGCCCAGACCAATTGGCTGAGCAGTGGCAACAGCCACAAGAGCAAAGAGAGCGAGAACGGCGGCAGCGTACTTGGCCATTTTTCGAATTTGGAGAAAGTTGTTTGGAAGAGTTGTTAAAATTGGATGTTCGTCTTAAGACTGGAACTGACTGAATGATGATTTTAACTGAAAAATTTTCGACTTAAATATTAAAAAATATTCAATCACTGAACGTTGATAGTATAACTAGCCGTTGGAGTAGTTATATGTTAAGTATTAAAATACAGCACCTTACGAAAAGTCAGTGATGCGTTGGCTCGTTTGTATACATTGATCATTGAAAAGTGACGATAACCAAGAATGCGGAAAGAAAATGTTCTCCAGCTCATTACAATAAACCATTCTAAAGTATTAAAATAGCTATATCATACAATTATTGAACATAAACCTAAAAATTGAGTAAGGCAGGTGTGCTTTTCTTAATTGTTCATTCATCAAAAACTTTCCATCAATTTGTTCATCCAGATGAAAAATCATTTACATAAGTTGCTGGTAAATAAGTACATATAAATTAAATACGTAATTACAAAGTAGTTAATTATGCACTACTAGAACAACTTATGCCAACTCGGACTCTATCAATAATTTTATTATGCAATTAAACAAGAAAGATTATTTTAAGACATGGTAAGTAAGAGCACTATAAACTTTAAAAAATTGCAAGATAAAGCACGACATAACAGGGCTATTTTCTTGATTCAAATTAATTTTTTTGTGACGATTTTTACAGTTAAAAATAATAATTGATCTTAGCTACTGATGTTTCCGTTTCATCAAACCATTGCTTTAAAATTGTGATGCCTGCTTGGTTCATTGTCAATAAGTTTACATACTAATGAAAGTTAGCATAATTATTATGTCATTCTCACAAGACCTAGTAAAGCCAAAATCTCACCAGTTTCAGTATTTAAAACTAGCATCATCATATTAATCATTAACAACATCCTATTATGCGTGCTTACCCGGAAACATTGGTGTTTAGTTAAACGTATTCCTTAACCTTTTTCTTTAGGACCAACTCGAGTCTGAAATATGTACTTTGATTCTTGGTTGATTAAATTACTTTTAAATACTCCCAAAAATTAGTACTTATCATCATGAGCCTTCGTGTGTGAGGTAGTTTATAAATGAAACGCTTGGAGGGGTAGGGGTGAATCGAGAAACCATTAATCAATTATAATGAACAATTTGGAAAATTTATTTTTTTGTCTAATCAATGTTTTTTTCATATTATATTGATTGGCTAATTCTTTAAAGTATACATACAAGTGATACAAGCTGACGCATCACTAGTTTAAGCAAGGTGAGTGCTGTAAAGCCAACGATATTTTTAACTGATTTAACGATGAGTGAATTAGTTATAGTATTTAAGTCGGAGATTTTTCAGTTGAAACCATCATTCAATCAGTTCCAATTTTCAGAAGAACAACAAATTCTACCAACTCATCTAAAAACACCCTCCAAATTCGAAAAATGGCCAAGTACGCTGCCGCCGTTCTCGCTCTCTTCGCTCTTGTGGCCGTTGCCACTGCCCAGCCAATCGGTCTTGGTTTGGGAATGGGAGGTGTTGTTTCCAAGAACCATCACGTTTCTCAACAAATCATCAGTCCTTACATGGGCTTGGGACTTGGGTACGGAATGATGGGATTGGGAGGCATCGGGGGTCTGGGAGGCATCGGGCACGGAATTGGGCACTCCATTTCTAGTCACTCTTCTGTTGGACACGTGATGCCACATTTGGGATTGGGCATGAAGGGTAAGAATTAAGACAATTCATTGCCAAATAAAAGTATTGTTGTAAGATTTCGAAAAATTAATCATTGTATTTCTGAATGATAGGCTTGTACGGTATGTACCCTGGAGGCATCGGCATGGGATATGGCCTCATGGGTTCCGGATAAACTTTAATTGCGCCTGTGATAAAATTGCACCAGTAGTGCTCAGTTAACTAAATTTGTTCACTACCCTTGCAATGCATACAGCAAACCAAATTGTGATATATTTAATTTTTAAATTAGAGGTGAACCGAAAATTAGAAATCAGTATTTTTGAATGCAATTTTTTACCAAATTGCTATTTACTTTGGCTTTTAAACCAAATTCTCTCATTTGATATTTTTTTGAAACATTTTGCACTGACTATTTATCGAAATATTTATGTCTTCAACTCTAAATTATATTTTGATATCTTTTTTTTATAATTTAAAATTAAAAACTGGAAACCAAATATTATATACATATAACTGTCTAATAAACTCTTATTCATTATTATAATTTTATTCAGAGCATACTATTTGTACCATCATATCATCTTTTAATCACGAATGAACTAATTTACTAGATGCAAATTTTCATACCTAACGATCTCATCTACCATTATCTAGTTTTACTTAATCATCAAATCTATGTTCAAGCATTTTTAGTGGGATGTTGCGATCAATAAATCTAAGTCTTGATAGAATACATAGAACGGCTCGTGAATACCAGTGAAATGGCGACATAAATGGAGCGTTTGAACCTTTCTTTAATGCGACAAATACATTCTGCCATTTATTCGAAGCCACAGGATTACCTCAATACTCATCATCAGTAGTACCATCATAATTTTTGTTTCATAAATTTAAATACAAATACATTAAACACAAAGAAACAAAGTACCTTGTACCTTGATTTTAGTTAAGTGGTCATAAAACTTGAACTGTGTACTGATTCGGATAACTAGAATTGTAACAATTTTAAAACATAATATATATCAAATAAATTGACAAAATTTTGAGCGAAAATTTGACATATGTTGACAGCAATGAATCGTGAAAATTTCCAATCCCAGTTACATGGAGCATTTATTTCCCAGTCCTCTGCTACAACACTACCTTCATATATTTTCATAATCATTCGTCAGGGTTTGATATTTGTAAATTGTAATGCTAATGCTCAAGATATTATCTTAATGCAATCAAAAATAATTCATAATTTCATCAAGATTAATCGGAGGGAAAGATTGCGATTGAGTACTTCATTGATTCATTTGTAAATGACAGGAAAAAGCATACGAATTATTAAGTAATTTACTTTTTTGTCTTCCAATTCAATGTAAAAGCCTTACAGGAATTATTTTAATACGTTTGGAAAACGGAAAGGGAAGAATAAAAAACCAACCAGGCTTGTTCCGCCGTCCTAATTTTTGGAAGTTGGAGTTGGGACAGTAGTAAATGTAATGGATGAAAATTAGTTAATAATTTTTTTATGACAAACAATGCTAAGTATGAATGTAAAATGATAAACAATTGCAATTGAGAGCTTGTAAAATTATTTTTAGTTCATTTTTTATTCTAGCTACAAAGATGTAAAAACAGTACAAAAAAGGATATAATTTAAATAGTACATCATAGCAAGCATATATATCACAAAAATAGTAAATCTTTAAATAGAACACAAAAAAATATAACAGTTTTCTGTTGATTAGATAGTGACAGTGCAGTTTTCAACAATCACAACAATTTTGTAGGGATAAATACGAAATAGCATGCAAATTTTGACTAATTTGAAATTTAAATTGAATAGATTGAATCACATAAAGTTGTGCGATGATGTGTGGGTGGCTTTTTTGATACTGGCCAAATAATTTTGAAATACAATTTTGAATTTTGATTCAATTTTTAAGAAGATTAATTACCAAATTATTTTGATGTGTGCCGCAGGTGCCGATGGGGATTTCCAATGACCACCGGAAGGATTTTTAAAGTGAAGGATTGACCCAAGAGGTGAAGGTGAACAATGCGTAAAAAGGGTTGCTGATTAAGATGTTTGAATGGCTCGTCTAACCCATAAATCCAATACCATGATGAAGTCCTAATTGAGCAAATAAACAATATGATTTAATTGAAGTTCACGTTGAAAATTTTGAATTAAATTGTGATACTGAAATATTTATTTATATCCTTACCATGATGATGCCCAACTGAAGAATGGGAGGAAACGTGAGAGTGTCCAATGACTCCAGGATATCCCACCATTCCCAACATTCCAATTCCAGGGCTGACCACTGAAGAGCTCACGTGATGATTGTGGTGGACAACAGCTCCCCCAAGAGGCTTTGGATTAGCAGTGGCCACTGCAACCAAAAGGGCGAGAACAGCGATAATAGCCAACTTTGCCATTTTGCTTCAAAATTACTGAAAATTTTGATTGAAAGTTTTTAAGATTGTAACTGTTGTATTGGAAGATGATTGAGAACTGATGATGATTTGGAACGGGTTCATCCTTTTTATTTATACAAAACAGCTTTTTTTGTTTTAGTTCTGCAAATGTGTAATAGCCCATTAGCAAACTAACGGGCAACTTAATTTTTTCTAGGTGGTTTATCAAAGTCGTACATCAAGGAAACAATAAATATGCTTATAATACTGATTGTTTATTTTTATGCCTACCTTACCTATAGCTTCCGTGTATAGTAAACCCATTTTTTAAACTTTATCCCGTTTCATTCCAGCTCTTCCATTAAATTTTCCACCAAAAAAATGTAGATCATATTGTGGATAGTGGGATTGTAGAGGCAGTCATTCGGGTCATCAGAACAACAAAAATTGCGAAAAAACAGATAAGTTTAAAGCTATGTTCCAGGTGGTTATAATTATGATCATGGTCATTGAATCACCATCTAATTCAAGTAGAGAACATCATTAAACACGTTTTCTTGTTGAATGTTTTGTAATCTTCAGGAAAATTTTCAAGAGTAAATGCGAAAACAAAGCAGCGGTGTTATCGGAGCGATAAGATCACCCACCATTCATATATGAATATGATTATTCTTCTTTGGCGTCATCACCAATGCCTAAATTTTCTCATAGTTAAAACTAAATGAATACAAAAAGCCGCTAAAAGACGCCAGCCATAATGTACTTTGATAGAAAAAATTTCACACGCTAATGATCAAGTTAACTTTACTTGATAGTTTGTGGTGTGTACTGTGTACCTTTTGTAACGCGTTATATGGACAGCCCATCCATAACGCTCATGATGCAAGTTCATGAGCATTTTTTAAGATCTCTCAGTGCGTTAGTTATGGTATGATATGTGCCTACCTATGTACAGTTACTTAATTCTAATTTACCATAATTTACTTACGCATATGGGTATGCAAGTAGGTATATATTTGGGTTAACTGAACACATGGTTTACAATCCATGGCTTATTATTGGAATGGTTAGCAAGTTTTTGGCCTACTGAGGTCAAGATCAAGGTAGTTGTTCACAAAGCTATTATTAATTAGGTATCATCTGTCTGCACTAATTTTACATAATATCTGTGTTAACGGTTTATGAACACAAGTAAGATTTCCGTGTGTAAAAATATGCTCGAGTAAAATTATATGCAAATTTTTTTGGATTGATAATGTGCCTAATTAGTGGATATAAAATGTACGCCCACGCACAAACAAAAATTCCCGATTAAACCAGTTTCAGTATTTTTCTTTCTTTTGTAAAACGTTAACCATGTCACGTAAGCAAACAAGTACTGCTTCAAGTAGAATCATGGACATGGACAGCAGCTCGCAGCTCGACAAAGAGTACATTGCACAAAGGTGAGAGTGCAAAAAACGAAATTAATTACAGGTGAACAACAAGTTAACATTTTTAAAATCTCAAAAAAACTCCCGTTTCTTTGTCTTATTTTCATGAAAATCACTGGATGATAACGATATGATATTCAAGTCGAGTTCACACTTTACCCACGCATCTTGGAATCAGATACGCTTTTGAATTGCGATTTAGTAATAAACAAGCATGGTTGAATAAGTTCGGGAAGCGAAAAGCAAAATTGAAAGGAGCAATTCAACATATTTCTTTTAATGATAATGGACATCATCATCATCACTGGAATTTCTTGGAATGTCTGAATGTTCACTACATGGTCAATAGACATAAGAAAAATATAGTAATCAAAGTGGGAAATATAACCCAAGTAGTTTGAAAGATTGAATCTTGTCAATATTTCATAATGGATAATTCTCAGCTTGTAAAAATAGCTTTTCATCTACATCGCACACGGAAGACTTTGAAATTTAAAAATGATTATGTAATGCTATTAAGTTATTAGTTCAGTTTGGCTGAAAAACTACGTTTCAAATAATTCTGGTGAATTTTTCCCAGAGTTTTTAAATTAATGAATAAAGTTTTATTTGACTGCTTTTTGATGGGGTAATAATTAAAGTACCTGTAAACCGGGAAATAAATACTGAATCTTAATACTACAATAAAAAATCCATATCAAAATGTTGAATGTGTAATTTTTTTAACTGGCTGTTACGTAACTATTTGATTTCAATCTTGACGGTACTCGGCGGTGGTGGTGTCGTCATTATGACATAACGAATGATAATACGGTCACTGGTTTTTAGTTTTTATAATTAATGACCATTCCAGACCAGAGATCAAGTATATTTGGGTGCTTTAGTATGATTTCCTTGTTTATCTTTTTTGGTGATAACTTGTGTAAGGTTTCAATGGAAAGCGACATGATGAAAATATTTCGGTATATAAACCGGTAAGATTTTCAAGAGAGGTCATCAGTTCAGTTTAGTTGGTCATCTCCACCAAGCAGAATTTGAAACAAGTTAAAACACTCTCTTCATTAAAAAAAAGTTTTTAGAGATTTTTATTCTCTTTCAATTTTTAAAATAAAAATGGCCAAATTCGCTCTTGCCCTTCTTGTTACCCTTTGCCTTGCTGGAGTTGCCTTTGGCAAGCCATTTGGAGGTGCCGTTGTCTCCCAAAATCATCACGTAAGCTCAAGCGTTATGAGCCCCCATCTTGGCATGGGATACGGCATGATGGGCTATCCAGGACTTGGAGGAATTGGACATTCTATTTCTACCCATTCTATTAGCCATGCCGCTGTACCACATTACGGTTACGGAATGATGGGAATCAAAGGTAATTTTTGAGTAAATTTTAATTCTCATATTTTTCAATATTTCGATTCTTTTAAAATGAAAAAAAAATCCAACAGATTTTGGAATGGCAGGTATGTACCCTGGTCTTGGCTTCGGATATGGTCTCATGGGCTAAGAAAAAATAGGAGGGATTTGAAAAATCAAAACTATTTTTCTACAATTTAATCCATTCTATTGCACAACACTTCAACGTTACAATGCTGGCCATTACCTTTACTAAAAAAACTGCACCTTCAGTTTAGTCAACACTCAACCGTTTCATACATCACCTATTAACCACTCATCGGAATCTTCTCACCTGCTGCTCTTCTCATCAAATTAATTTCTAATCAGGAAACCTTCCTAACGATTAATCATTCGCACGCCATTAATCAACACTGGAGTCATCGGACCTTCTCCTACAATTAAAAGCACACGCTTGCTCTTTGCATTCTGCACCACACCGTAAAATTGGTAAATCAAGAAAACAAATTATATATGAAAATTTAAATTGCATTCTCTATAATTCATAATAAGCAGTATTTTTCAAATTGTATGCACTACATTTTCTACAGTTTTTTATACATTTTTATGTGATATTTTCAAATATTCTCTTGTTTAAATGTAACTTATATTTTTATAGTACTTTGAACTAACTTTCAATAAAATAAAAATCCAGAAAAAATATATAAAATTCTATCTTGAATTTTTAGTCATATCGGGCCAGACTGTATAATATGAACTCATGCGAGCTTTGCCCTTACATAAATAATTCCGACTGATGGGTATTATGAGAATAATGAATAGAGACATATTTTATTTGGAAACAAATACTCAAGTGCATATTTTGGTTGCAGATTAGTCAAGAAAACCTCCAAACTTTGACTTCATTTTATGATGTTCATGTTTGTAAGCTCTTCGGTGAAAGGAATCGTACTTAATTGAGGAATTTTAGCAGGTTTGTTCCATGGAAATTCTATTATTCATGTTTTCACAAAATAATTCATTAAAGTATAAATTACCCGCATGACTTTTAGATTAAATAAGTATTAAATTGACAATTTGACAAAGAACAATTCGGACTTTAACTGTAATTTCATCTAATTCGTTTACAATTTTCCCATTCGAAATCATCAAATAAGCCACCATCATGTCTACCACCATCACCACAACCACGAAGAAACCCTCTATATCTGGTACCCAATCCACCAAGAAGCCATCCGTATCTGGTACCACCCAAACCACGAAAAAGCCCTCCATGTCTGGTACCACCCAAACGACCAAGAATCCCTCCATATCTGGCACTCAAACCACCAAAAAATCCTCAATGGCTGGGACTGGGACAATACCAACCAAAAAACACTCATTGGCTGCCACCGCTGACACCAAAAGACCCTCGAATGCTGGTTCCACTTCTACTAAAAAGCCTTCTACAGCCCCTGCCGGTACCATAATCACCAACATGCCTTCCTTATCTACCAACACAAGCACTCAACAATCAGCGGCATCCGCTTTTACCATCAAAGAGCCGTCCGTATCAATCACCACCACTCAAAGACCTTCGGAACCCGTTCAAACTCTAAAATCTTTTAACCCAGCCTTCCCCCAGTCCAGTAACTCAGGCATGCTCACTCAAGCCCCCATGTTCTTCACACAGGCTCCTTCCACCCTTCAAGACTTGATTCTCACCACCTCCGAAATCTCCTCCAAAACTGGGACTAAACTCCACCAAATCAGTGCCCTTCCCAAACACACAAAATTCTTTAAAGAAACCGTTCCCATCGAGGACTTTGGCACTCAGCTCCTCATCCGCGAAACCATTTCCTGTCATAAGCATCTCCGCCAACGTCTACGGGACATGGAACAAGTAAACGTGAACAATGACCAGATAGTCTTATTCTTCGTTGGAACCCCAGATAAAAACGGCAGGTCCTGGCATGCTGACAGCAATTTGGTCGAAAAAGCTGTAAATTACATGCTCAAAAAATTACAAATCGGAGGATTCTTTTTGAAAATTCATGTGGGCAACAGGGCGGAATGGAATGATTTGGATAACGTATTCAAAAAGGATCCTAAATTGGAAGTCCAAAATATTCCCACTTTGTGGGTTTGGGGCAGCTCAAAAAAGATTTTTGGCAAGAGGTGCTTCGACCTTGAAAGCATTTATCTGCTTTTGAAAGACTGATGAGGAATGCTCATTCCTTCTTCAAATTCCCATTTTTTTGAATTTCCAAATTTTCAAATGAAAAATTAAATACCCACCTAATTATCTGCCTATGTTACTGTACGTCTTGTTTAATTGTTATTCCATTATTGAACTTTCATTTTCATTTTGAAAGGTCAACCGTATATATTTTTTGCATAGCACTTTAGATTGCGCATTATATATTTTTTATAGATAGATGACCGATAACATAACGATAGTATTTGTAAGCTTATCCTTGAGCTATGGCACATGGTTTGCACTTGATTAGTGAAAGTTTATCAATGACACCGGAAATTGGCAAAGGTGAAGGCACACGCCGTGAACAATGGCGGGGGTGGAGATCATAGTACACTCACACGAGAGTTAATTGACTGTCATTGTCATGTTCTATAAATATCCCATAGCACAAGCTACACATTACACTATGGCTCGTGTTTCTGATTTTGAAAAGCAAATGAGAAGGGATGATAATGATAAGGTAAACAGATTGTTGATGATATGATGAGCAAATGAGTAATAACAATGATATGTTTGCAACAATAGACTTGACGTGCCGTCCCATCGTGTGTCTTTATAGAAGTACACTTAATTAGCCGTAAGGTACAGATAAAGGTGAATGGAAAGGAATTTAACGTAACTACCTGCATACGCTGCATAGCTTATTTATAAATAGTATTAAATTGCATTGTTGATTGCTATTATGTATGCTTTAGTTATTTTGAATTGTGAATAGTAGTCATAAAAATCATAAAAATACCTAATACTGCAAGCAAAGTTGTCAATCATTGAAAATAACTTTCTAGAAATATTTATTTTCAGAATCTACCTGTTTTCATTGTTGTCTCTATAATGTAGAATGGCAAACATGTTTATTATTTGAAATGAAATTCAAACAGCTTTATGTGGTGTGAATGAATTGTAAAGTGTAAATAAAGTTTGATGACCAATTTTTTACATTTTCGGATGAATTGGCTGAATGTAGTTTACGAATCTCTTAAAACATAAAAATATGTAAGTCAATGTGAGTAGGTACATGCGTGTATATTACTTGCGTGGGTGGAAGAAATTCTTTCATGTGTCTGTACGAAAACTTATTAGCTATTTCGAAAACATTGTACCCCTATTACCTATCCGTTATCATTAAGGCCCCTAACTAAATTTAGTGCAATTCAAGAGAATGAATATACCAAAAATTGGTTAAAGTCAAATGAAATGTGACGTATATCGTATATACATAGGTACACACGCATACATAATAAAATTCTTAGTTTAATAATTTGACCATGTAATGCAATGCACTTTAGCAGATGTCAGACAGTTAGACAGTCAACGAAGTAGTATATTAATCCTTTCCTATTATTCTGTCGTTCGTTCTTTCCCATCAATCTACCTATGTGCCTCTGTATTTATGTTTATGCATATTCAAATACACAAATTAAACTGTTGCAAGCTTCGTAATAAAATGTTAATAAACACATTTGTTTTATCCTGGGAAAATTGTATGACAAGTTTACATGCACATATGCCTATACTCATCTAAAACTAGTATTGAATTGACTTACTGACTTATTAAGTTGTTTTTGGTTAAAAATCTTATTTTCTGTCTGTCTGTACACTTTGTACCAATAAATAGATAGTTAATTGAATATTTGAACTTTAATACTTCAAAGAGATTTTACACAAAGGTCAAAGATCAAAATGTAACATGCGTGTAACCACTAACTTAAACTCAAATTTTTACGTTTGCTCTAAATGTTTTTTTCTAGATACATCTATATTTTGCTTTTAGCCGTACACGTTTGCATTTAGTTAAGACTCTAATTCTTCAATTCTTTTCATTCAAATTCTTCTAGTTTCTTCAACTTGTCTACAAAGAGGCGTAGTAAAGTACAAAGAATAAAAATAACACAGGAAAAATTATAGTAAAACTACTAGCTTGACCTAGTTTTCCCTTTCAACTGCATATCTTCTTTATTTTCCTGGGATTTTTGAAATACACACACATAATAAATAACTGCACCACATGCACCCTTTACTAATGCGGGGGAGGATTGGATAGCTAGGTAGCAGGGTATTCACGTAGAAAATAAGTAATAAAAAATTGTCAGTAAAATGCAATGACCGACGAGCCAAGAGTTAAAACGTATGTACACCGTTTCACGTCGGGGATATCATATCATCGTCAACATTATCATCAACTTTGCATTATGATTATGATATGATGTTATATGAATTGAATGAAAGAAGGAAAGGAAAAGTTGAATTTTAAAATTACCCTTTCTTCGTAATTTAAAAAAATGCTTACATGGGAGCAAATACAATGATCCTTGCTACACCGTTTCTGCACGAAACAGACAGAAATACGCTTTCGATTTCATTTTCATTTGAATTGTGACCGTGCACGGGTGTCATGTCTAATGTCATGTCGCCATCATCATCATCGTCATCATCATCAATATCATCGTCGATCTCTAAATCATGTTCACTTACTTAACCTTGACCTGTGACAAAATAATTTAAGATAAGAGTTTGCTTGTTAAAGTATAAAATGGAAACATGGACGTTTTACTGACTTTTCCAAATTTAAAGCTATCTTCTCAATTTATTTACTGGATTTGGATTTCGGACTGACTTACGGACAGCGGACATTTAAATTAGATTTCAAAATGAAGTGCTTTAGTTTATCAAAAAGATTTCTAGGAGTGCTCCTACTTCTCTTCATATTTTGTGGAGGGACAGGAGTGCTGGGACAGTTTTTAAATAATATTTTAAAATTCCCCAAAACTGGTGTTCGTACTTTAAGTAAGTTTATAGTTTAAATAAAGTGTAAATTAAATGAAAATAGAGAAATCTGTTGTCTTCTCAAAAAGTAAATAATATGTGGTGCTAATGAGCTGTTTTTCTGTGCAAAATTTTCAGGGTACTTGCCTCTGAAACATAAAAAAGTCACCGTTTCAGGGTACTCGGCAGGAGCCGCTTTTGCAATGCAGTTGTATCTTTCATACACAAAAATGTTTTCAGGAATAGCCATTTTTCATGGAGGTGTGTGCAAAATATTTTTAAAGTTTAAAAAATTGTGTGAAAATTTTTTTCTGTTTATTTTACAATTAAAAATTTCTTGTGAATTTTAGTGATCTTTCGGTGCGTCGAAGCAAATCAAGAAAGTTTTTCGGGGATACTTGGATGTGTTAATGGATTAACTAATTTGACAAAGGTGACTAATCCACAACTAATTTGCTTTAAAGTGCAAAAAATGCTTGTAGTTTTTGTGAGTGTGAGTAAAAACTTTGATTTTTATTTCAAAAGGTTATTGAGCTAACAGAGGACCTTGCAGATGATGGAATGATAGATCCTTTAAAACGCCTGAAAAAGAGGAGGCATTATATTGAACACGGCTACAATGATGAGAAGTTTTCATTTAGTACGGTTTAAAAAAAATAAACTACAAATTAAAACATCAACAAAAAACCCTACATAAACATTTTTTATGTTTATGTTCAATGTTAATTTTTTTCTAAAGACAACGGACGCCAAATAGCCCAGTTCTTTGGTCAGTACAGCAAACATGTTAGATACCAGGAGACGTCTGCTATTCATGGAATTGTATGAATGAATAATTTTTATCAAAACAAAATAAAAAATAGATCATGAAAATCTGAACCTAGCCCAAATAAATAAATATAGAAAAACAAGATAACCTTAAAACAATGTAAATTTTCAATTATCTGATTAATTAGGCAACTGATACGTGTGGCTTTTCATGCGGAACGCCAATTTACTTGAACAGCGGCTGCCTCAACTGTGGTCGCTCAGCAGTGTATCAAGGTCTCAGCTACATTCGCAAAAAGAAACTTTATCGAACAGGTGAACTATAAAATGATAAACAAAATCTTAATTATTCACACAATTAAGTATTTAAATCAATTAAAAATCATTATATGCTTTTTTATGATTTTGAAAAAAATAGAATCGAAAATTGCTACTTGCTATCAAGGCAAAGGAATCCCCGGCTTGTATCGCTATAGCCAAAGTGAATTTATTCCAAAAAATTCCTTCGGTTTTTCCAGCATTCCAATGGAGCAATATGGCTATATTTACATTCCGCCGAGATGCGAAGCAAATTCGTCGTTTTGTTCGTTACATGTCGCTTTTCATGGATGCTCCACAATTCAGTCAGAATAAAAAACGATTTTAGGGGAAGTACTGTTGATGCTTTAAAGACTTAATTACCTTCATTTTTCACTATTATTATTTTTTAAAGGTTATTTGGTGGAACGCCCTGGCATATTACATGCAGTGGATACTTGGAAGTTGCTGCAGCAAATAATATCATTGTTCTATTTCCACAAGCTGCTATACAGTTATCGGATCCTTACAGTTATTTAGGTTGTTGGGATTTTGTGGGGTACACGGGCGACTTGTATGGTAATTGTTTCTGATTTCATTATCTTTTTCGGCATGACTCTAAAATCTAATCGGGCTATTATTTTTTCGGTTTAAATGAATTTAGGAACCAAACGCGGCTCACAGGTACGCTCAGTCTACAAAATGATAGAAAGGATAATGACCCCGCCCCGAGACAATTTCGACTATTACGATTATCGATGATGACCATTATAAACGATTTTAACTACTCAGCTTACCTATTTTTTAAACTTGAATGCCAAAATATGACCTTATTTTTATTTATTTTTAATCCAGTAGAATGTAAATACGGAGCTTTTTAGGCCATAAGTATTTATTGATTTAATTTATTTTTACCCTTGTATAAAATATGTACAGTAACTTATTTATTTAAAAGTATTTATTGTATAATTTATTTATTTATTTATTCATGTAAATTAAGAGTATGATACATAGTAGGACAGTTTTTGAGATGAGGAATTATTTACAAAATTACATTGACTAAAGTTATTAAATAAAAGTAAAAAAGTGATGATTGGCTGGTGTATCCTTTAAAGATTTTTATCATAATTGCACTTAAACAGGAGACATTAAAGTTAAATTAGTCAAACTCTTTGGCAAATGAGACGAGCAGCAATAAATTATTATAAAAAACATAATTTGTCTCCATATTTTCTTCACAACTCATCAATCTCAATTTTCTCTGTAATTATTTGCTCCTTTTTCGTTGTAATAATTTTCGTTCTACCCTTCACACTAACTGTTTGGCTAATGGTTGATGCGACATTCATTGTTTTCGTAGTTTTTGTGCTATCTGTCACTGTAGTTGCTACAGAGGTCTCATTTGTTGCACTTACTTGCATAGGCTTCATACCCGCAAATGCCTTGAGTCCTCCAATATCCGATAAATCACTTCTTGGCGTCCTTGCCGATTCCATTCCAACGTCACTATTTAGAAGGGCATTATTAGTTGGGTCATAAGTTGCTGAGGCAAGGACAGGGGCTGGAGCTGGATTGGCGTAGAGAATTTCTTTGGGACTTGGCATTTTGATTTTTGGGGAACTTTGAGCCAGAGAGTTGGGACTATTAATGAAAAAGTGACGACGGCTTATGGTTTGGGGTGATGGAGAAGCTTGGAGGAGATGAGGGGATGGGGTGTTGAAAAGGGAGGAACGGGACGAGGCGAGGGAAGCTAAAGAACGCGAGGCGTCAGTAACGGGATCCAAGAGTTCAATGGAAGATGGCACTGTGGTGGCCAAAGCTTCGCGACACATTTCATCGTCCTCATCACTGCCATCTTGACATTCAATCTTGCCGTTGCATTTGGACGCGTAGGAAATACATTCACGGGTGGTTTTGCATTGGAAGAGGGATGGAGGGCATGGTGGTTTTGTACGTGGTTGGAGTCCTAAAAATTAAAAGAAAACACGATTTTACGACAAAACGTATAAAATAGCTTATTAATTCTTTTGTAAATTTTGACGTACTTTCAGGTTCATTATATATTGGAGCAGATGTCGTGGTAGTGGGAGAGTTATCTGGGGTAATGATTTGGATTGGAGGTGAAAATTGACCGATGGCTGCAGCATTTTTCAAAGCGGCTCGCACATGGTATGTGGTGGCAGGTAAGAGGCCAGGGAGCACAAAACCTTAATAAAAGTACACATTAAGCAAATCAGTCATTTAAAAAATTCTGAGATTCTGAGATATATTTTCATGTAATTACCTTGTTCGTATGTACTAAACTTGGCAGGATACCAGTTACTGTCATGTCCCAATTTACTCTCTACAATGTAATCAATAATAGGCAAATTCTTGGCCATCACATGCGGAATACCCTCTGAGGATGAAGTTGAATTTTGGTCCTCCCCCGGCAGGGACTTGTATCTTTGGACCCTCACCCTTGCATCCCTTGTGCTCACAGTATCAATTTCCAGAAATGGAGTACTCGGCTTCTCAGCCTTTTTCAAATTATACCTAATTTCTACACTACCCATATCATTGCCTGCTTTGCAAGTGTAGTTTCCAAAACCGGAATCATTCGTCATTAAAATTTGAAGCACCGAAACATACTGACTACCATTAATATCCTGTTTGATTTTAATGTGGTCACTTGAGTTAATTTTTTCGTGAGAGGGACCCATCCAAGCAAAGTGGGGAATGGGGTCTGCATCAATTTTACAAGTTAGGTTGGCCCATTCCCCTGAAATAGCCCAGCTTTCTAAAATCGTTTCAGAGTCGATTATCCGAGATGGAACTCCTAAAAAATATTAAATCATAGTTTAAAATTAAGGTATTTAACAATCACCATATATTTTTAAAATATAACCCAGCCCAAAAATTTATATTTTTTCATTTTTCTTGAAACTTGCTTGTCACGTGAACAGCAATATTCATTAATTTCGCGTCCGGCATGGGAGAATCGATATCCATTGCGTGACAAACGTAGTTCCTCTTGGCATCCTCCTTAGTCACGTTATAAATCATCAAACCGTCCTTCATCACTTTAAACTTTGGAGCTTTGAGATAATAATTGATTATTTATGTAACATTTAATCACATAAAATATGTCAAATCTAATTGGAGTATGATTTATCTTTTTACTTACCTTGGGGGCTTTTTGAGTCCACCTTCCAATACATTTTGGGTACACCCGATTGTCCTTGAGCGGCACATTTCACAACGTAATTACTCCCCTCCAAAGCGGTTTGATAAGCCAATTTGTTATCAAATGCAATGGGCTCTGTAAATTACAAACCAACACGTTTATTAAACCAAGACAAAATACACAATTTAGTTTAATGATCCATTAAACTAATAAAACAGATAAATTGCACTACTTCCTTATCAGATTGGGGGTTTTTAGCCTCCATTCCATCAAACAAAGTTAAGTAATCAGTAATCACATAGAGAGACATTTAATGGCCATGTCACCATTTAGCAAAATAAATAATTGACAAATTAAACTTTAATCTAACGTGACATCTCTGATTCAACTGATCTCCTTGATTTTTTTCATTTTTTCCCACAAACCCACATTTTATAAATCTTTTTTACAAATTGACTTACTTATAACCATCAAATGGAAGGACACAATAGCCCCACGGGATTTACACTGATAAATCCCTCCATCCTCCAAAGTAACTTTTTGGAGGAACAGATCAATCCCCCCTCCACCCCTTCTTGGCTGCTGCCTCACTCTATTTGGTTTACTTCCATTGACACGCTCCCCTTGAGGGGTAAACCACTCTGTGTCACTAGCCCCGTTCATACATGAAACCACATAAGTGTCCCCAACAAACTTTTTCACTGTTTTTTCACTAGGGGCAAGGGTCAAACGGATTCCAGAACCGGGGGTCATCGTTATCATCTTTTCGGGCACACTTTGAACGTTGTGATGATGGATGCTGCCACCTCCTCCACTTCCCGAGCGGAGTACAGGGTCAGGATCCGGGTTAGCGTCGGCAGACACTTGGGAGATTGCATTGTTGGTGCTCAGTACCGCTGAATTTCATAAAACATGTCAAAATTGTAAATTCCCAGGTTAAGAAAATTTAATTAAAGATTATGATTCCTTTATATTTGCTTACCAATTATAATTAAAAATCCTAATTTCGAAGGCATTTTCTTGCCAAACTTTGCTTTTAGTCGACTCATTTTAATTGCTGAATTTATTACGTTGCGTAATCACAACTCGTCACCACAAAATAACCCCACTAAAAATAATTCACCAGTGAACAGTTTTTATTTTAACTTTAAAACTTGTGATTATTTTATTTTACAACCACTGCGTATGAAAAATGTTCAACCATCGAAGATAACTCATTTTATTGATCGGTCCATAATATTGATTTGTTTATTGACCTGCGATGATGATGCCATATTGCACCTAAGACTGTCCGCGTCTAGTCGTCGTCGTCAACTGAATCCCATTTCCACAAGTATGACTTAACTTAAAGATAACCACCATTAAACTATTTTCTTTTCTTTAAAAAATTGTCAAATAAGCATTACTAATCGCTAAAAAATGTTTAAAAATCAGTTCCCATAATTTACCTGCAAAGCTATAATGCGCCATCAACGTTTTTTTCTTCATATTCACTTTTAACCCTTTCGCTTATACTCCCACGCACTCCTGTGCTGCGACCTAACAATACAGTAACAGTCAGTAGCACACCAGACCAGAGGAGCTTAGCTAACATGACAAGTCTTATCGGGCAACATTGATCGCCATTAATATAATAGCTTTATACTTTAAAAAGTTATATAACTATTCTAGTTTCATTATTTTTATTTTATTTTACCACTCCACTACAAAAAGTTTTCATTGTTATTATGCAATAATGTAAAGTAAGGTATTATCAAAAATAAGCCAAATGAGTAGTTCGAGGAGGAGGGGACTAAAAGGATGATCCCTGACATGACGTGACATGACATGCTTTAATACAAAAATCGTCGTTAACTGTCAATAATCATAATAATCCATGATTGTTTGTTGTACGTTGTTTGTATGCTATTGTTGTGAATGTGAACTATGGGATTATTTTTTACAAAAGCTAATTATTATGATGATGATTTTAAGTTGAGTTCACAACAAGACAATTTATATTTCTCTTGTGAAATTTTTACAGCTCAAAAACAAAAAGGGTTAAAGTTAAAAAATATAGTGGAGCGTTACATTATGAATTGGATTAATGCGTGTATAAATTGTGCGTTTGCATTTTTTTGGTTCCCACAAGCAGACCAGTCAAGACGAACCCGATCACAATACAGATGCGTGGGTGGATTCTTCACTAAATGTACACCATACAACAAAGTTAGTTAACTTTGCTAAAAGCTTCAATGCGTTGGTCAATATAAAAAAATATTTAAAAGACAGGTGTGCACTGTGCACATGGTAAGTTAAATTATAAAATGGTGTACCAGGTGTTTTATGAGCTTTGCTGTTGCAGCCGTTGCAGGGGTGGATGATGAATCAAGACTTGACTTAACTTGACCGTTAGAAATAGTGATGTACTTAGCTATTACGCTTCTAGTGTTAATCAGCAGTAGTAAAAGTGATTAATAGCTATTAAAATGAATGTTATCGGTTTGAAATTATGAAGAAAACAAAGGACATGCTTGTTTTAGCTGTTCTTCTGTTTGAGGGCTTATCAGAAAAATTTCTGAAATGAAGAGGATGAGAGGCGCGAGGGAGGAGGCGTAGGCGGTGGTGGCGATGGTAAGCTAAACTTGTAACTTGTTGAAGAGGATTTTGTATTTTGAAAATAAATATAAAAATGTGTGAGTATGGTATAATGATTGTTGGGAAAGTATAGATAATATTTTCCCATAATAAACTATCCAACTTTGGCAGTGGTGTGGTGGTGTTAGTGCTTTGTTGACAATTCAATTAATTTTTTTTAAACAATGAGCAAAACAACAGTAAAATTAAATATTTTATACATTAAACGACGATTTGGTCAGTGTCAATCAAAGTAACTAATCGACGGACACTATAAATCATGCCATGTCAAACTTTTTGAAAATAAAGTTTCCTTTTTCCCGGTGCAACTTACGTTAGCTTCGTGTTGGTGGTGTAAACATGTTAATTATTGATAAAATTACAGAGAAGGATTACGGAAATAAATTATCAAAATAACAGGTAGAGAAATAGGAAAAGTATGTAAATTAACATTTTATGTAAGTAGCTGTTTATTTCTAATTTATCAGCGCAAACCCTTTTTCAAAAAAACTCATGAAATCTTTCGAACTTAAAGTGCATTTCGAACAGATAAAAATGCAAAAAGTAAAAGGCACGTAGAAAGATTATTTTGAAGTGAAATTGATTTTTTTCTACTTCGATTTCAATCAATTGTTCGAGATTTCGTACGAAAAGTGCATTCATTTAAATGAGCCCTTTTCTAGTGCGAGATTTTTTAAAGTACCTACTTGTATTACACAATTTTTAAATAGACTTAATGTCAACAAATTAAAGAAATTACTTTTTTACAATAAAATATTATATAAAAATACAAATTTATATTTAAAATGGATTTACTTGCACTTGGTTTCAGTTTTCATTGTTTGTCGTTGTCAATTTTTTGTATGATTATCTCTGAGAATAAATCTAACAATAAGTCAAAGCACTTCTACACGTTGCCTTTTCGCTGCGTGTGAAGTCATCACTGTTAAAAGACAAGTGATATGTTTTTACGTAATCTGAACATAATACATTATTAATTGACTCTAATAATTTACATACCAAGTAGTCACGCTGCAAAATAAAAAATGCAAGGGCAAATATATTGTAATGCTAGTTGGATTGAATGTCAAGAACCTTGTCGTTTGAGCTGTCAAGACAGGTGAACTGAAAGAAAAAACTTTTTTGCGATGCGATGCGTGGGTGTTTTTGATTTGAATAATCATATTTTTTGTAATTTGTATGCATAATTGAGTGAAATGATGAGATGAATAATTTGTGAAAGTGAAAAGATGAGGTGATATGTGTACTGCGTGGGTGTATCTTAAGTGCGTGTGTACACGCGTAAACTACGTGAATGAAATTTTAGATATAATTGTTACAATTAAATTTTACCGACAAAGTAAAATCCATTGTTTTTTTGGTTTGCAATGCGGCATCATGTGATATGATGATTCAGGTATAAATTGACATGACTGGCATGAGAGTTGGAACCTCAGTAGGGTGTTTATCATTATTAGTAAAGTTAGTAAAATAATGATTAAATTTAGAGAATGCAACTTACAAACTGCATTTAAATTTGTTAAAGATGTAGTTATAAAAGTGACTGGCTACATTAGGTTGGTGGTGAAGTGAAGGTGAGATGATTTAGATGATATGACATGACAAAAAATGTATTGACAAGGGATTTTTTTGATGAGTAAAATAGTTTCAAGATTAAAAGATAAAGTAATTGTATTCTTTAAGATATATAATTAAAAGTGATGTTAGGTATGCAAATTAGTGCTGAAAACAATGTTTGATTTGCGTTTTTAATCTAAGAAACGCCTGTCACTAAAATTACACACTGAACAATGTTCAACTTTGATTTTTATTTTTAATAAAAAATATTACTTACAGGACAATAATTGAAGAAAATCGTTTATATTTAAACTATATACACAAATTACTTGCTATGAATCTTTAAAAACCAATTACAACTGTACAATGTACAACCTCTGATCATTCTCATAAATAACTTGCTTCTACTTGGTATTTTCATGCAAGTTAGCTTCAATAGCATACCTATAAAACACTGAAGAATTTAGAAAAGGAGGGGCAGCTTCAATTAAAATTACTAATTGAATCAATAAAATTTCATTTTTATACACGCTATCATATTACATTTTTGGTTTTTTTTTGTTGTGGGTGTGACGTGAAAAACAATAGCAGAATTATGAGATGGGAAAAGCGAGTGTGTATTGTAGTTTTAGTTTTTTATTGAAATATAATATTTCTTTAAACTTTTTAAACTAAAAATGTTTAAAATCGGTTTAAATCAAATTAAATCGAGATATTTGTACATTATTGATTATTTCTTTCAAATCAATGCTTTCTGCAGAATTCAAGCATTTTTAGCCAGTTTTTTCGAAATGTTTCATGACAAGCTTATTGCTGGTATTAATCAGTAGTATTAATCATATCTGGTGATGTCCCACTCAAATTATAATTATAATTATCATTAATTATGTTTATTTCAACTAGAACATATAATTTTCATTGTTGATGCATTAGGTAACATCAAATATACATGTTTTAGTATTCAATTTACAGCAATATTGCGTGCACGAGTCACCCCAACACACCCCAAGCCATTCTTAATTAAAATCCCATCCTAATTATTCTTCCACACACGCTAGTTAACTTATTTAGTCATTCTAGCAGCGCAAACCACTAATCATTGCGTAATATCCCGTACAAAAATTTCAAACTAATTCAAAAAATATTTTCGAAAAATGTCAAAATTCAATTGAATGAATGGTTTCAAATAAAGCGGATGAGGAAGGAAGAAAAAAAGGAAACAAAAAACAAAGCTGTACTATTGACTATTAACTTTGATTGGCTTTACAATTTTCAAATGCCTAACAAAGAACTCCATTTTAAGTTAAAATACAGTAATTTTGACATGCATCACTGGTAAAAACCTCAATTACATAATTATTTTTATTTATACGTACCTAACTAACTGCTTATTTAGTAAACAACAATGAATATGATGATGATGAATGGTTGGCTAGTTAGCACTATTTTTAAACTAACTAAGCATCAATCAAAACCGGTATTATTCCACACAACAAACTTATAAACAAAAGATTCATGAAATGATTAGTGAAGATAACCTTGCTTCTTTTCTGGCTATTTTGCTCAGATGATGAGTTTTTTAATATTTGATTTTTTAATGCGGATAATATTTAATGGCTGAAAAAACTTGGAGCTTAGAGCTGGAGTACGCAAATTTATTCACTCAACCATAATACTACTTATTCACCGCAGCTCATCGTTGTTTTTACCGTTAAACTACGTCACTTTTTTTAGGTTTCCGTACTCAAATGACTACGAAAACAGGTTAATTTTAAACCCAAGTTCAAATGATGATTTTAAATGGGATGAAAAATGAAAATATTTTTACTATTTAAACTGCCTGGAGTTCTAGATTGTTCATCAGTCAACTCATCCTTCCAGCTCCACCAGCACCACCAACCAACCAACACCCAACTCAAAAAAATCTTTTTCAATTCGAAATTTTAAATTTCTTGAAAATTTAAACATGGCCAAGTACGCTGCTCTTATCATCCTCGCCCTTGTCGCTGTCTGTGCTGCTAAGCCAATGGGCATGGGCTTCGGAATGGGAGGAGTTGTTTCCAAGAATCATCACGTTTCCTCCCACATTATCAGTCCTTACATGGGAATGGGTCTTGGGTACGGGATGATGGGAATGGGATACGGAATGGGACATCATCATCTCGGAGGATTGGGAATGATGGGAATGAGAGGTAAGAATTCACTAATATTTCATTTTAAACATTTCTAAAATTCATCACTTCATTTGAAAAGTTTATAATGTATTTTTTCTCTATCTTTAATTAGGACTCGGTATGGGCATGTACCCAATGGGCATCGGAATGGGATACGGCATGATGGGCTAAGCACTCAATCTGATATTTACACCAGCTAGTCAAGAAGGCACTTCAACGGCACATTTTACAAGACTATTCTCCTGAAAGTCATCCATTTGCACATTTATCAGTCCCAAATTCAGCACAACAATAGTTTTATTTAAGTATATTTTTTATACTTTTTTATACCGAGCAACACATTATGTATTTTAATGCAAAATTCATTCATTTGGAAATCAATCGAAAAAATCTTAAATTTGAAATAAAAGTGAAAAAATCTACATTTTTTGGTTTTATAACATGTTATTTCAAATTGACTATTGTCGATTCTGAAAAACCTGCACCTGCATACAATATAGTGCAAAAACCTTTTCAACTGAAATGGAGGAAACAGCTCATTAAAACAACGTTGAGACTTGAGTAGCAATTAAGAATGTATGTATACTTGTCACGCACATAAAAGGTTCAAAAAGGAGGAAAAGCTCTTTTCTTATTTTCATAAACAAATGCAATGAATTATCTTAAATCTAATTGCAGAAATCCTTTCTGATCCAATTATGACCAATGTTTGGAATTTAAAGGGAATATGAAAATATTTTAGACAACTAACGCATTTTTAGTTTACACATTTAACCAGAAAAGATTTTCCAGAATAAATTAACACCAGTTACCATTTCAATTAAATCAAGATATGTAGATTCAAACTTAATCCCGTTATTAAATTACTAACGATCAAGATCATATTTTCTATTCAAACCTGATACCAGCACCAGCACTGCATTCATAATTCATAATAAAAATAAAAATAATAATGTATCGTTTACATTTTAAATCTCAAAAAAGACAAAGGTAAATTTCCCTTTGTTTATTTTCAACATTCTACATTCCAGTGGTACTCTACACACGGAAATCTTTATTTTGGAATATTGGAAACCACATACCCATGATATGATTTGATTTACTTGAAGTAATTATGTAACAAAAAAAATAATTCAAAAATAATTAACCGTTA
>JAQFXM010002487.1:0-24571 GCA_034693345.1 Entomobrya multifasciata
TCAATTGGTCAAGTAGTTTTTGAGAAATCGTGTTGACACACAGACAGACAGACAGACAGACAGACAGGATATCCAAACCATTAACTACCTCTTATGCGATTTCATCGCTTTCGGTAGTTAATAAACGCATGTACATCATATCGAGAAAGTAGGAAATCTTTCAAAACCAAATTTTAAACCTACCTGTGGGTTAAAGGTACTGAAGTTATGCGCGGAACTAGGAAATCCGGGAAACATCTCTGAAACGTCTTCCCCTTCCAAGCCTCCAATCTCGCCTCCGCCAGACGACTCTTCCATGGTCTCAACTTCCCCCAAAAGCATACTCCTCTTTGCGACAAAAATCGACTACCAACGAACTGGTAGTGCTTAAAGTAACGTAGCACTGTTTTACTCTGCTATGCTACAAGGATAGAGTCAAGGTGAACACACGGCAAACTGCACAACCTGTAAAAATAAATACATGTACTGTAAGTTATCCGTTTGAGATATATTATTGTTTCAAAATTAACTTTATATTTTAGGATGCAGATGCAGAATATATATATATATATGTCATAGCTGCACGAGAAAATTGTTTAAAATTAATAAACTAGAAGAGTTGCAATATGCGAAGCAACAAGGAAACAAGTATGTTGCAAATGTATGGCTAAAATCATCTGCATGTCCCAGTATGATGAGCATGACAGATAAGACTTTGGCTTTGACATTTATTCCATATATTCATTTGAAAATTGAACACAGATATAATCCAGGCAAGAAGATTAATTAGACTGTCCACAGTTTTAGTGTCTACTTTACGTGTCCAATATAAATTAAACAAGCAAATAAGATTTATGTAACAAATGGATAACTTTCCATTTATCAGCATAAAATTCTGATAAGCTAAGTATTCATGGACGGTTAGGCTCATATCATCCCAGCTAGAAATGTTGCAGTACACCATAAAGAGCGCCTTTAAAATCATATCAGTGCAAAACGTGATTTCCAACCGACTAAATGAAAATATCAACAATTTGTCAAAAATATTTAAATAGAAGTGCGTGTACATGAAATAGCAAAGTTTACTGAAATCAGTTAGCTTTCCTGATTTATTATGTCTCCAGTTTTAATTGGTTAACTGTTATAAACTCTATTAAAAATGTATCAATATTTGAGTATCCTTTTTAAACATTATTGCTGTATACTATGTATTTCAGAGTTCAATAGCATGAATACATGGCTTCGGAAGACAATTAATTGATTGGATTGTATGACAGTTTTGGTAAGAGCAGTCTTCAATAGTTGGACTTCAAGTAGCTACATGTTTTGAATGATTTATAGATGCATGCTAATTCAGATAAGGTTCACTTGAAAAGTTTTTCTCTGATGTTTGAAAAATATTTACTTTAAGAATACAAACACAATTGGCAAACGAATTAAAGTACACGCGTGCAATATGTTTTCATTTTATTTATCTATAAAAAAACTTGTTTTTGTGTTGTTTGTTGGGACATTAGTATTATTTAAAATGTCATTTTCAAATATTCGATTCCTAAAATAAACAATTCCCTTAAAGCAGTACTGAATTAAGCTGATAAAGTTGTGAGCTCATGTAGGCGTTCATTTAGTAACGCAGTTCAAAGTGTTGGGGTGCGAGGTGTGCAATGTTGCGTAAAATTTCTTGCAAACTATTTTCAGTCCAAAATAGAGTACATCAATAGAAAATAGTTTTTGTAGTGTAATACAAAGAATTTTAGTTTTTAATTAATTCATCATGGACATCTGTAGATGATTTGTTGTAAGAGTCTCCATGCATAACTTCCTCAAGTTTCATCAGACGATTAAAAAGTTGTTTTCATCTCTTCATACACTAAAACAACAAGTCTAATTAAATGTCTGCAAAGAGCGTATTATCATTCTCAGGATGCGTATTTACTTCAAGAAGATTTTTCAACTTACAATGTTACTGCAATCACAAAGACCAACCTAAATTATATTAAACCTTACTTGCTTACCAAATTGATATGCATTCATGTAATGTGATGTAAATAGTTTTATCATGTAATATGTGCATGTTTTGCTAACATCATCCACTATATCGCTAGTTCTCAACGTGACATCGGCGTCATTTTCACGTCTACAGTCTACACTACATGAAGATGCTATGAAAATTAAAATCAGAGGTCAATTTCTATCAGACAACCGAAAAATTCCTTATGTCAAGTCATGTGAGCAATACATATTATGCATGTGTTGTATAAGGATCCCTATTTGTATATCTTTAATTGATACTTAAAGCAAGTTTTACAACAGAAAAATACATCTTAAGAAAATGATACACTGTCAAGTATGTCGAATGGAAAAATAAGAAAACATTTTTAGAAATTGCGTTTTATTCCAAATGCATGCATTCCTGATGACTTTGACCTGTGCTGTGGTAATCGGATTTGAGATAACTATATGCGATAAATGAAGTTTACAACTTCATTGCTCTGAAAGAAGCGTCTTTCTTACAAACAGCATAGCACTATAACAAACAAAAGTAATGATTATGCACAAAATGGAAAAAAGTATTTTAAACGATGTAACAACGTAGCTGAAGCTTCGAGAAGCTTGAGTAACATTAATGAAGTTAAGATGAAATAAAATCAATTTTTTGGGTTATTTAGAGCAATTTTATCTTCGTGTCAAAATTTGGTTATTAAATCGCCGGAAAACTACATGAGTAAGTTATAATTGGTTTAAGTAATTAAACTTTGAGAGAGCCACACACGGGCTAAGACACAGCATGTTATGAACTCACTACTTCATTTTTCACTATACATAACAATCATCCTTAATTAAATCATGTAATTTCTGTTACGTGACGTGTAAAGCTTTTGATTGACATTATTTTTATTTGAGGTAACCGCACACGAATTTCTGAATTACGAATGCGGTGTGTTAAAAGAAAAATGTTATGTGTAGTTTTTAAAGATATCAATTAAGAATTTTTTCTTAGACTAACAAACTTCTTTTCATTGGTTTTCGTGGAGTACAGCAAACTCAACTCAACCTTCCCCAAGTCAGAATCTTATGGATGGTATATTGAGATTTTACGTTGAATGTTTAAATGCTTAATCAGAATCAGTCAATAAATGTTTTACCGATAGACCATTATCGTTAATATCAAATGTGCTTTACTCGAAAAATTGACTTGTCAAATGCTCCTTTTTTCTTTACATAATACAAACATAAAATATAGTAATATCGTGTGTACTAGCTTTGCTTGGGTGTTTTATGTGAAGATATTTATAAACTATAAAACAAAGGATTTCCTAGCAGAATAAATAGCTACACAATTTCGTTGTTTTAGAGCCGTTCTACACATAACCGATTTAATGTTACACTTTTATTTCCTTTATTGCATCGTAAAACCTTTTATTGAATTAAGCTTCTATGTACATATCTCTGTCTACCCCAAACACATTGTTCTGTTCTGGTTTATGCTTCGTAGTAGAAGGCAAGTTAAGTGCAGTAAAGCTAATGAAAAGATGAAAGAGAATTCGTATTTGCTTTAGAAAATAAGTTAGGAAATGTCAGCTCGGCTTACATGTTATAATCTACTGTGGGATCCTAATCCTAGCCAATTTTAAATTTGTACCTAAGTTTTGATTGAATATGCCCATCTCCTGCTACTGTGTAGCTTCATGTTTGTGATGAGAACTTTGATTCTAGGAAGTATTAGAATAACATAGTAATATTCGTGTTAGTGCAACGGGTCAATAGTAAAAACAGAAAAATATTAATGCATACGTAGATTAGTAATAAAATTATTATTGAGGAAATTAAAAATTTCCTCTCGAGGAAACTTGATCACAATAAACTGCAATTAATTTATTTGTTTTTGTCGCGCATGAGTTTTTAAGTTGATTTTCACGATTCATTACATGTAAAACACGAACACTTGGTCAATTACAGAATAGAAATCTGAATGAGTACACTATACATAATACATACATTGGACATGAAAACTGTGAAAGTATGAAAAGAGGAAAACAGGTAAAAGTTTATTGAAACTGGAGCAGTGACAGATTTATTTGGCAAAGTGCAAACTAGAACCATCATTTTACTATATTTATGTAAACAAGAAACTAAGAAAGCAACGGAGAAGCAAAATGCATTGTCTCATCAACTTTTCCTTTTATCTCCCCAAAACTGCTTTTCCTTGAATTTCAACTCGTTACAATTTTTAATATAATATTCTTGTTTGTTCTTTTCCGTACCCGTATGAGTGATGGGGCAAACAGAAAACTTTTCCAATCTGCAAATTTGCTCTACAAATTTCTGTCATGCACACTCACACTCCCACAGAAAAAAGACCTCCAGTACTATTCCATGTCGGAAAACTATCTTTAGTACTCATTTTTAGCTTTTTTGTGCTCTACAAAGAATATTCACCGCCACACGACACGAGACGGCGGCACTTCATCTCAACATCACAGATGTATTTTACATCGTAGGAGGAATATCATATATGTTTAAATACCATTCAATGAACGGCTTAAAATTCTTTTCTTTTTCTTTACGAATGAGCAAAAAACTGACAAGACTTTGGGGAAGAGTTGATCAATGATGCTCGTTAATCCACTAAATTCAACTTCAACCACGTCAGAGTTCTTTCCAGAAAAGAGAATAATGTTCAACACTCCATACCATCTTGATCACTGTATTAGTCTTAACAGGATTTGCAATACGAAAAGTAATAAACTTTTTTTTAGAAAACTCATCAGATATTAATCTTCCTTATCTGCTGAGGAATTACTTCTTTTGGAGCTCGTTTTTACAGAACAATTAAATATACGACCACCTTGTATGTATATTGTACAATTTATGTAAGACATATGCACATAGCGTATTTTATCAGCTCATTCTTATCCATCTGTTTCCTATGTTCATACCTTCTGTATAGTACTACGTACTATATGTGACCACTAGCTCCAAGCTCAGAGCCCATAGAAAAAATTTATATTCAAAGATACTCATTACAAATTTATTACGATAAACATCCCAACAGGGGGAATTATTTGTTTTACTTTCAGATTTCAATATGGCACATAAATGCTTTTATGAATGCTACATCAACTCTAGTTGAGGAAAACAAATGATAATGCAGGTGATTAGTTAGAAATGATATGCATATATGTATTATTACATCACGGAGTGATATGCTCAGACATCATTATACTCCTCATTTTTTACATGGTATATGGTTGTATACGCTGTTCAGTGACCTACTCAATGATCACTGCTTTGTCTGTTGTCTGTTAGTGATTCAGACGGGAAATCACAAGTCGTAATAAATATCAAGATATCTCGTCGTGGTTGGCATGAAAAGATACTACAATACAATCGTATTTTTACTTTCACATAATGTGTTATCTAACAGCTGGAGACCTGAGCTTACAAAAGCTAACATTTCCATTTTCGGTAATATTCTTCAGTCGCAGTTAAAGAAGAAACCAGACGGAGAAGGTTTTTATGGGTACTTCGACGGCTTATTACATACCTTACCTATGTGCCCAGCCCAGTCACTGAGACAATACTACTGAAGAAAGTGGGTAAAATTGATCTCAAGTCTTAAAGGTCTCATCGTAATAGGAATGAATGAGATTTAGTAATCATTATAGACCAGTAAATCCATGCAAAGATGTCGCCAACACTAACACCAACATCTGAATTAAGCCATTTGAAAACTGCCTTGGTCTTATATGATACGTTTCTTGTTTATAAAAAAATTTCGTGTTATGACATTAACTAGGTTCTCAGGCTAAAAATAAAATCTTGTAAAATGATTTGATGGACTTGACAAAATGTGTTTATCTATTCTAAATGTTGTGCATACAGGTTCGATGATCTAGCACTTATTAAATTATTTCACTCCACATAATTTATATGCATATAAATTATAATATATTATGCAGTCTTTTATCAGGTAACCATATCTGACTAAAATGATACAACGAATGAATACGGCAATGTATGAACGTGTGGGTGGCAGAAAAATATTAGAGTGGTCTGTCTCTTGCGTGTCGTGTATGCATTGGCCTGAATGCAGTAACAAATTATTAGACGAAATGAGCAAGTGACTCATTGTACCACATCTATCTCATCTTTCACTAGTCGCTGTATTATTTTTGTCGTTTTATATATTTTTGGAATTTTGCGAATTTTATATGCATCTTTTTGCCTTTTAAAAAGTTCTTTCTCATAAAAAATACTTAGAAAACAAAATGCTTCGGTCATCACACCAAGTATGAAGAACATATGCAAATATACATGTTATGCATGTAGGTAGCTAATATTATAATCAACATATATGTAAGACTGTGCGTAAATTCTACCCACATATTGTTTTAATGCTTACTTTCTTGGTGAGTAAAAGCATAAGTGTGTATAAAAATGCTAAAAGGTATTTGCATACTTGCTACAAAACTTCAAAGTGTAAAAGCGCTGATACATCGTGTAAACGATGATCATGTTCATATTATGATCTGCGACACCAGGATTTCTTAGAACAAGGCACTTAGGAGTTAAGTACTTACTTATTATTCATGATATGGAAGTGGGAGAATTTTATTAAACGTTCACTCATTTTTTCGGGTAGATTGTTTTTTCATACAAAGTTTGGGCAACACTTTTCACTGTCATTTGTTTTTCCGTTTTCTTCCTGCTTTTTATCTTTAGGAATTTTGGTCAACGTGACAGGTTCTTAATGTGTATTTTGAACACACAATTTAATTACAGTTCCGTTTTCGTCTGGGAATGCTTTTACAGTTGGCTTCGTGAATACGTTTCGTTTAAGAGGAATGATTTTTTAAGTATGAAAGCCCCAAAAAACGTAAACTGTTATGCATACGACCAAACATAAAACTGTATATATGTTTTTTTTCAGATTTTTTTAAAAATGTTTATCACGACAGTTTACACGAGAAAACGACAAATTTTCCTGACGATTGATTCACCGCAGAATGTAACTAATTATTTTTATACTGAGCGTCAAGTGGAAAAACGTCCCATTTCGTTATTTTAACTTGTTTCAAAAACATATTTTGTTTATTTATATTATTTCCGCTCACTTCACTGTTAACTATTTGGTTTTCTTACATGCGCTAATGTGCTAACCATTTATTTTATGTGATTTTGTGAGTAATGTTTGTTGGTAGGTCCTTCACGAAACGCTTGAATAATTTGGCACACGTTTACACGCACTTCGTATAAAAAACCGTTTTGGCAGTCAATGTACTTAAATTCTTCTAGTCTGCTAGATTTTTTGCTGCTACTAGAAAAAACAGTGTTATATCGTATTTTGCCGTTATAGTTATTTCATTAACTGTACACTCTGCATCCAATATACGCATCTCTGCAAGAAACCTTGATGAATGACAGCCGAATAACAATCATATTTTTTACACACAAAACCCGAATTTTAATTTATAAAACGTAACAATTTGCTTCGGAGTATTTGCTTGGGAAAAGAGCATCTCTTGTCTAGTAAAATACATTCAGAAAATAGTTACACAGCATTTCTTTGTCAGTAATTACTGGTTTCTAACTAGATGCACATACATTGTACTGATGCTGTGATTTGCATGCATATTAAGGAGCATAATTGGTACCTGTTATGCTTTTGTTGATATTCGATACATTTTAATAACTTCATGTCATAAAATGGACTTTATCAATCAAGTGAAAACTTTGTTTGCTTGATAAATCTACATCTGCTGCTACTAAATCATCACGAATCATCGCCCCACAGAATCAACATAAAAATGCACGCAACTCCACCTAAAACCTACGGAATCAAGTGTAATGATAATAAGTACTTTTCGGAATTGTAGGACGAGCTGTCGAGCAGACAAAAAACGAAACTGGTTCTATACCCAACAACTGAAAATTCGTGCACTCACAACACAAAATCAAGCAAAAGCTGAAATTTCGATCCTGTTTTTCAACTGGATTTTAGGGTTTACCCCGGTGGCGTTTTTTAGACGTATGCATATATTTCTTTTCGCATGGATTGGATTGTGTTGATACGGAAGAAATATAGAATACGACAAAACTACAAAGTCTAGTTCGCATAAGAGCTTATTTTCTCTTGATTAACTTGGATGTTTGTTTTGAGTCACAAAAGTATCTTGCTTCCGTTTCTGCTGAATTGCTTCTCTGCATTTTCATATATTATTAAACTGTCAACCAGTCGTGTGATATGTCCCTCTTCATGTCACAGGTAAACAATTACTGCAAATATTGCAACAACGTAGATTAACCATGTGCACAATTTCTGTCTGCCGGTCGAGGGTGAACTACACAGTTCTAGATTTAAGTACGTCTTTTTCAAAACTTCCGAAATAAGCTGACAGGGCAGAGTGCCAAGTACTCCCAACTTTTTCTGTGAGGTTTAAAGTCTTCTAGCAAAGTTAAAAAACAATAGTTTGTTAACAAACACAAGTTCCCTTGTTTGTTGCTCTACTCAAGCACAATGATCTGATGAAGTGGAATGTATGAATGTATTTTTCAAGCAAAGAGAACACTTTATTAAAAGAGACAGACACACGTGGAATGAAAATGGAACTGTTATGCTGCTTCCCTTCCAGGAACATTTTTTGGGGCTTTTTGATATAAGTCAACTTGCGTCAGTATCTCCTTTCACCAACACTTGCAAGTCATGATTTTTCGCTCAGAGAAAAGATCTGTAGCTTATGATAAATCGTACGTTCGAATTCTTACGTGACACGGTGACGGCGTCACCGGGCAATTTGAGAAATTTGCAGGGCAAATTGAGGCTTTTTGCCCTGCAGGGCAATTTTGAAAGTGGTTTCAACAAAGTGGTTAAATTCGTAAAATAATTCCCTGCAGGGCAATTTCAGGAATTTTTGCTCAACATGGCTTGCAGGGCAATTTCAAGTTTTCGCAGGGCAATTTCGGGGTTTCGCAGGGCAATTTAGGGGTTTTGCAGGGCAATTTTAGGTTTTGCAGGGCAATTTTAGATGTTTGCCCTGCAGGGCAATTACAGAAAATTTTGTTCAGCATGGCTTGCAGGGCAATTTGGGTGTTGCAGGGCAATATTGCGAAAAATTATACAAGCATGCCCTGCAGGGCAATTTTAGAAATTTTCGCTCAGCATGGCCTGCAGGGCAATTTGGGGGTTGCAGGGCAATTTCGAAAGAAATTTTAACAACAAGAATTCTTGCTCAGCATGGCCTGCAGGGCAATTTCAAATTCTCGTAACCGGGCAATTTGTAAGAATTCGAACGTACGGTTATTTGTGTCACTGGGCAAATTCATTTGGAGAATGATAAAATTCTGGAAGAAGGTGGTTCAAATGCAACTTGTTGCTACAAATCAAATGGTAATTTTAAACACACATTTCAATATTTCCCAATTCGTTTTATAATTAAAATTCTTTAACTGAATGTAATTTACTAATGACTTGAATTTGTTGAAAATTTAGTCCCTGGACAATATGGAAGCTGTCCGTTGTACGAAACTCTAATATATTGCTACGAATGTAAAGACAAGTGTTGGCAAGACTCGGATTGTCCAGAACCCCAGAAATGCTGCTGCCATTCCAGTTGTGGAAATTTTTGCGCTCCACCAAGTGATATGGGATGGAATAGTGACGCATGAGCTTACAAATCGTTTTCCATAATAGTTACATATATCCCGTTGTTGGCTAAAATGTACATTTGGGACTACTTTCGATTCAAAAATAAAAACACCATTTTTATATAAACTTTAAAATAGTTATCATGGACAAGTTCTTAGCTCTTCAAACCTTGTCTATTTTAAATACATGTAGACATTTAAAAAATCGTACATTTAAATATTATTCATTTAACAAACAATTGCGTTTTCAAGCAAAGGAGAAAATCGTTGAAGCATTAATAAATACTTTCTTTGTATGAAATATTGTCTTCAACTTGTGTTATTGCATTTGTAATTCTATTCACTTGTGCATATATCTTTTAAAATATAGTCACACTGAAAGTGGCATAAAGTAAGGAGTAATCTTTTAAACGTATGCAATACACCAACCGTTCTATTTATAATTTTTCTCCACTGCTGTACAAGCCATTTCTCTCAATTTTCGGTAAATTTTTCGGTGGCATTGGAACTTAAATGTATAATCTGTTCTTATTCAGACTTATAAACTACACATTTGCTTTCCTTCTTTTTGAATAATCATTAGATTCACAAAAATTAATTTCGACAACATTGTAGTTTTAATAATTAAAACAACAAGTTGTGTTCAAGTTTAAAACATACCCATTGCTTTTTATCATGGATCTACCAAAATTAAGTTTGTTATCACTCGTAATTGCGGTCGGGATTCTTAATTTGGTTACCTGTAAAGAGTCGAACATTACTAAAACCACATGCTCTCAATTTCCGGATCCTGGTATGTTTATAAAATATAACTAATTTTTGGTTTTTGTTCATCAAAGATTGCCTTCATCATATATTACATGAACATATTACAAAACTTGATCACCTCCATTGTGTAGTATAATTGATGTTTTTTTTTTTGATTTATTGCTCAATTGTAGCTCAACCACAAAACGTTCGATGCCCAATGGCCCAGACCCAAAAAATGTGCCCTAATTGTGCTGATGCGTGTAAAAAAGACACCGATTGTGGAAACAGTCAAATTTGCTGCTGTAAAATGGGTTGTGGAAATTACTGTTATTCATTGAATTAATTTTATTGATTAAAACGTTTTTTTAACTTTACTTTGGCTTAATTGTAATGTAGTTTTACTTAAAGAAAACAATAAACCAAGATTTTAATCGATTAAGATTTCAATTTTATGCTTTAACAAATAATCGGTTGATTTTAGTTGAACTATTAGTTGTCCGTTGTGGTAATATTAAAACATCATTGCATTGCATTATGGATGCATGTACAAAGCTGATTGTGGAAGTAAAATGTGTTAAATTTCGCAGTAGATATTTTATATAGACATACATGCATACATACATACCTACAAAGAGTGCATTGGGAATTTTCCATGAATTAACTTCAGTCGATAATATAGATAGCACTACAAAAAACCTTATTTTCCAAAAATCATTCGTAGAATTTTTTTCTTTTCATTTATTGCATTTGAAACAAAGGTCTACAGTACTTGCTTTCACAGAAATCAGGTTCAGATTATACTTCTGAAAACATGAGACTTGAGGTAATCCGTCTGGTGGTTGCCTTGCCCATCTTTGATTTGAAATGTTACTGTGTCCAATTGTCACTTTTCAATAAGTTCACATTGCACTTACTATAATAAGTCCTTACTTCAAATTCATGCTCAGTTTTCAAACTTAGCTCATAATTTGAGTTATGTTTTACTAAATTCTTGAACTTAAACCACGAGAACAGTTGGCTTTATAAAAAGTAGAATATTCAACGAATTGTACTTAAATCATAACTGAATTTAATTCATAATGGGCGCTTTTGCCACTAAAATTTTTCTTGTTTTCGTAGCGCTCAATTTCGTGTTCGGTGAAATGAGCCTGGAAGAAATAAATCAAAGAGCAGTGAACACTTCGACTCCAACAGGATGTTGTGGGAAAATTTCACGTAAGTAATAAACCTCTTTATATGCTTCTAGTTTTTATCAACAAATTCAATGTTTCACTCAGAAAACAAAAATCCGAATGAAAATTATTGTGTTAGTAAAAATTCAAGCACATTCAAAATAATTAAATTTAGGGAATACAATTGTCATCCGTCTAAAATTGACGGGTTTGTTCCCTTTTCCAGAAATAAAAATCCCCAACAAATAAATTACGCGTATCGGTTTGTCCCCTAATTATTTAATAGAATTAAATTACCTCCTCATCAAAATTTACATTATTTGACAAAAAAGTAGTCTAATAATTCAACGCTTTTGTGAGTGTTTTTGGACTACCAGGTCCACGTTGCAATCCCAATCCTCCCTTTGTAGCCTCGTGGGGTAAGACAAGCTTATCCAAAAAAGTAGCCAGGCCAATTGTTTGTAAACATACATAATTTTTAAGAAGTCAGAACAAGTGAATAAAAAACCTTTTTTCTCAACTTTGCTGGACAATTTCTTCCGTTTGCACAGTAATAGTCAATCCGTTCGCTATTTCTTTAGCAAACGCGTCTCATTACGCTTCCGTTCAGTTTCTAAGACCTCGTCTGAAATGTCAAAGTCTTTAGATTTCAAACGCCTTCTTCCGTTTAAAATCAAACGCTCACGATTAGATTCTGAATCACTATCTGCTATTTTTTCAAGATAATGCTGTCTTAATGTCTTCACAGTATCAATACCAGTGTCAATATTTTTAGGGGACAAACACGTGTGAGGAATTTATTTGGCTGGGGATTTATGAATGTTAATTAGTGAGCAACCACATCATAAAAGGGGACAAACAAATTGTATGCCTTAAATTTATAGGACCAATGCGACCAGGAACATGTCCAAAGTTTCAAACGGCTATTGCCTGCCTTCCTTGTGCTGATAAGTGTAACAAATATGCGGATTGTCCTTTACCACAGATATGTTGCTGTCGTTCGGGATGTGGAAATAGCTGTGTCAGTGTTATTTACACAATGCAAACTGGAAAATGAACTATTTTATAGTTAAGCTTACCGTGAATCGTTCATGTGCACTCACTAGAGAATAATATTATACGTCATAGCATAACTTGGTTTATTTACACAAGTATTTTTTCGTATTACTAATGGGTTATATAAAGACAAGTACACACATAAACCGAGGGTTTAAATTACTGATAAAAAAGCATAAGAAGATGAAATTGTTGTTTCAATAAAAACCAAGCCTAATTGATTTGCATTTTTCTCACTTTCAGTGTTAAATATTTTGCGTAATTCTACGAACACCTGAATTCCAATACCCTTTTGAAGTACACATATATGTGCATATCACTATCCGCATGAATTAAATGCTTGCTACATGCATACTTACAAGTACATGTTGCACTCTTATGTATAAATACATATTATGCATCACGTATTAAATACACAAAATGTGACTTTTTAATCATTCAAAAATTCATGCCCAGCATAAAACGAAAAGACACTATTTCAATCATACATACTACAAACCTGCAGCCATCAGCCATGGACAACCAACGTCACCAAATATACATTTAAAAGGGTTACAGGTGCACTGAAGCTGAAACCGGAATTCATCAAGCTCATTTTAAGCAAAGCAGTTGTGCCAGCAAGTTTACTTACTTACTTAGTCTCAAGATTCCAAATCCACGTTTAAAAGAAGCAATTAATTCATGACTTTCACCAAGCTCAAGTTTGCATTGCTTGCGATCATGATTGTTTGGATAAGCATTGCAAGCTGCGAAAGTCAAGAGTCAAGTTAACAATACTTGCTGCGAGAAGCCTGGTAAGTCCTTCATATATTCTAGAGTTTATATATGCCTGTTCGTATTATATTTTTTAGTAGATTTCTCGGTGTAATTTTAATTGTATTTAAGAAATAAATTCTAAACTAAATTGCGTGATCTTATTTTTGTAGTTCTATCCAAGCCTGAAAACTGGAGATGTCCGGTTCCTGACGATCAGATTAGGTGTATCTGGTGCCATGACGAGTGCCATTCTGATTATCAATGTAGCCCTGGCTATAAATGCAGTATGTGGCAATTGGTGCATGAAAGCAACTCTGCATGGATCTAACTATCTTCAAACTAGCTAGGAATCGTTGATGAATTTGAAAAAATTTACTTTATTTTCAAGGTTTATGTTATGTAAGGACTACTTAATGCATGATTAATTTACTGTAATTGTGACGTAGTAATGAGATAAACAAGGCAATATATCTGAAACAAATTATTTTATTGCCTCTATACCCATTTGTTGGGATTACAAAGTTTTTTATAATTAATCAATCATAATTTTTAACAAGAGCAAATGCATACAAATTGTACACAAGTAATTTGAATTAACTAGCCTATCTAGTTTCGTAAAACAGTGTGCTTCGACTGATAAAATGTCTCAAAATGTCCCTTTCATCCGTTTCATCAAAACAATTAATTATTTAATCATGATATTTTGTTGATAAATTCACAGCATGGTATACGGAATAAAATGAATAGAAATAAATTAAAAGTATAAATTTAATTAAACGAGAAAATCATCCGGTATCAAATCATATTTATTTAATCATTTGTTTCATTAATTAACCGGGATACAAACTGGAGAGAGATTGGTCCACTATTCACTATGCAATCACTTTTGGGAAGTCTGAAGAAAGTTGTAGATGCGCATCAAGAAATTCCACGTGTGTAAACGGGAACCAGCCGCTCTGTAAAAAAAATAACAAAAAATAAGCACATTAATATAAATGCATGCAAACTTGTGTTTCTCTAAAGAGATTGTAAAGACATCAAAATGCTTGTTCAATTAACCTTTCCAACCACCCCATTCTCCAAAATCAGCTCACCCCTCCAAATGCCCGTAATAGGTCTCCTCTTAATTCGGATAATGTCTCCAACTTTCAGAGAAAGCGCTGTTGTCAGAAACACAGGGATGTCGTTCTTTAATCACTCTCCCATACTTTACCTCCATTGCCTATGAGAAAGTATGACATGTCGTATCAAAGTAAAAATTATGAAATCAAAAATTGTTCTCAAGATAATAACAAACTATAACGCTCAATGATGAACGGATAACGGAGGATCCAATACTAATTTGTTTTTGGCGTGTGGACTGCAACCAAAACTGCCCATGTCGTGCTGTCCTGCGGTAAACCACTTTGGAAACAATTACACACCTGCGACATAATATATTGGAACAATGATTCAGCTATAAAGAATGGCTTAATGGCCTATTGGAGTCAGGCGTAACTTGTAAGGGATTTTTTAAATTGATTTGATTAGCATGAAAATGGCATGTGATTGCTGACTTTGGTTAACGGAAAGCGTATATAAAAATAATTCTAGGTATGATACTATGACATGTGTGGTGTGTGAGTGAAAACTTGAATAAAATTTTATGTTAACATTAGCCAATTTAGATAGACAAGAGGAGGATTTCAAGATGACATTTCTTTTCTTTTCATTATTGCATTTTCATTTTCACGTAAATTACAGAAGATGAAGACTGCTAATGACGAATGACGATGATATCACTATGAAAACGGCAGTTTTCATAACATTTTCTTTCTATGTACCACAATCCATCCTCATAACAAAATGAAGAAATGCGTAAAATCTCGACGTGCGTGTTGCTGTGCATATACATACATTCATACTGAATTACTATTTTGTTCATTTCATTTTTATCATTGGGTGATGTGATGATAGCAGGTCACTTTTAGTAAATTGCTGGACAACTAACAACTAACTGTATTTGGAAAGCATACTATGGGACATTGGTTGGAATGAAAATTATCGCTAAAATTCTAAACTACGATTTTTTTAATGACAATATCAACTAGAAAAACAAAAATATTGTAATTTTTCCGAAGAAGAAAAATGAATAAAGAAGTACGTATTTTTTATCTTAATTTGTCATCTTTTAACGGTGTTGTTGCTGTGGAAGCAGGATTTAGATCAAGGAATCAAGACACTGATAACTGATTCTCAACCGCAACAAATAATGCCATTGATGATTTGATAGTAAAAATTCAGTGCATCATAAAAACTTTGCCATTAAAAATGAAGGTACATAGTCATGTGTGTGTAGGTAAAGGGCTGTTTAGCTGAGGCACGATGATTAAGGAAAGGGCTCAACATTCGTCCCAACAATCAACTACATATTAATATGGGACGCAATAATAGAGTCGACTTCTTCTTAGTATATCTATGTCTTAGTTGAATATATGGAGACGAATTTTTTTAGTCGACTGTTTTTTTATTGTCGAACTTTACATTAACGACTGTTTCATAGCTGAATTTTTTTAGTCGAAATTCTAATAGTCGACAATGTATATTGTTGAACTTTTTTAGTCGACCACGAACAATCATGCAAGTTACAAATAATCATGTCACATATTTACGAATTAACACTCTATGTAACTCTGTCACTATATATTTCAAAGTTCTATTATAATTAATTTCCATAAACAATTCCTCAAATCTACCATTGAATTTTTCGAATCGATATACATACATCTCAAGTTGTCATTCATAAAATACTGTAGCGCTGCTATTTAAAAGTCATTCCATTTGGTTCATTTTTCACATCAAAAGCGAACACTCTTGCCAAACTAAAATAAAGAGATAAAATACGAAAGGTACAAGAGGTAAACCAGTCTCAAAACAGCTAATCTGAGGCGGATTCGAATCCGCAAAAGTTATACCAATATAACTCCGACACGAATTGAAACCAGAAGCAAACGTTTACGAAATGAAAGTTTATAATGTTTAAAAAATATTTTTGACATGCTTAAATGTTCATATTAATACGAATAGTTAAGATACGTTTATAGTTTCATTATGAAATTTGTAATAAATACCAATGACGAAGAAACGGGGTAATAAAATTCAACTAATTCCGACTAAATTCGATTACATTGTTTCTTCTAAAAACAATGTCGACTAAATCCATTTCTACTAAAAAATATCTACTAAGCCAATTTCGTCACCAAAATTTCGACAATAATTTTTAGGTCGACTAATAAAATTCTACAAGTAAAAACCGTCTAATAACCCTATGCACTAACAACAAGTCGACTCTATTATACCGACCCATTTGGAATATGTTTGGTGCGATCAACTTGTACCATATTTATCACCTGATTACCATAATATTCACCAGTTTCAAAATTGAATTGTTTAAAAGCTGCATCGTATTTTGTGCAGTATGCAATTTTGAATTTACCTATGTCTGAATTTCTAGATGTTTACATGAAAAATGGTTTGCGTAAAATGTTGGTAAAATGTCGTATTTTGTGGTTGATGTAAATGAGGTTGACGTTAATCAGGTTGCTCTAATGTCGTTATGGAAAATGTCGTAGAGAACAAACATCGTCGTTTATATCAGTCTCTGATATGATTTTTGGATCAAAATTTTTAATTCAGATATTTCCGGCCTTGTTTCTACCACGTGGTACTTCAAATTTCAAATCTGGCTGGTTTTTCGGATTCTACATCTTCAACTACCCACGGGATAAAATTAATGTGTCCACAATTATAATTATTTAAAGTACCAATATCTTCAATAAATTGTTTAAGACTCAGAAAAGTGTACTCGACAGAAAAACAGAAAATATTTGAATGCGTTTATTATTCGTTTTCGTATTCAATCGGTATTCTGGGATTGAAATAAGTACAAGTATTTTATGATGAGATGTTTAAAACCAAGCAAACATTTTTTTAATATTTAAATGATAAAGTCATGTATTTTTTAGTTGAAAAATATAAGCAACAACTTTATTTTAAAATTTACAATAACATGTCTTATCAAGTTATACATTATTATGAATCATTTTAATGGCAAAAGAGTTGTCTTTATTTTAAAGTTCGAGCTTTCGTTATCTCTCCGATAACTTTTTCAAGAACTCACCAAGTACATTATGTACATTATGCCATGCAAAAATTTTCATAGCATTGAAGATTTTAAAATAAAGAATATATATGTGTATTCATATCTTTAAGTCGGAACAAAATGGACTCATATACATGTTAGCTATCTGATATTGCACAAAAACGACATAAAACATGTATTTTATGAATAATGCATAAATCTAACATAATCAATGCCTAATCATTTTATTCGTTAATTTTTTAATAATGACTCATAATGTAGATTGAAAGTTAAACACGAGTCTAAAATTACCCCCAAATACTTAAAACTATAAACTCTTTCGATTTCATAATTTCTTACATAAAATCCGCTCACATTTTCCTTCCCAATAGTATAGTCTTTACTTTTACGAAAATATATAAACTTCATTTTGTCGTAATTTATACTCATTTGATTTTCAGTTCACCAGTCTTGAATTTGTTCCATTTGCTTCATAAACGTTTGGTTTATTTCCTGTTTAGACATTCCCTCTGCATAAAAAACAACATAGACGGCACACATTAAATGTTAACATTCAATGATATTCGAAATACTATTAATATATAAACTGAGAGTTAACGGATCAATTGCTGAACCCTGATTTATGCCGTGCGATATGTGATATAATTTTACTACATTGTAGCGTTAGTGAGTTCTCATGAGAAACGAGTATCGAAGTCTTAAGATTTATTTGAAGCCTTAGTACCCATTTACAGTTAAAAAATCGCGTTACGCAGAAATTTATATCATTTGAAATTGTAGATTTTAAAGTTGTCTTTTCTTTTTAAACAACAAAAGCGAAGAATCAGTTGTTTCAAGAAATCTTTTTCGAGATAACACAATAAAAACGCGTATAAAAGTTAATTTTATTTCAATTTATTATAACAAATAAATCCATTTGCGTCAAAATTCTCTGTATGTTCTCTTATTAATGCTAATATTGTGTTTCATAACCCATTAGTCGTACATGTTAAATTAATCGATAAAATTAACTTTTATGCCATTTTAATAATAAAACCGTAGTTATTCTTTGGTATTTAATGATCCAAATATGTGTAATAATTTGATGATATTATGTATGGCTTAATAGCCAAGAAATGTCTTAATTTCTTGTAATATATGTCGTGTGTTTAAGTTTAGGTAATCCCTTTTCACTTTTTTCACTCAATAATACGGAACAAAAATAAATATTGAGGGTTCATATTCCGATGATCTTCTGTCTCACTACAAACTTCCAACAAGACTAACAAACAATTCCTTCTTATAATCTTCAATGTGTCAACTTTCTTACTTTTGGATCCTTGTACAACTTTAATTGGATTTTTAATCCTTTTTATTTTGTTCCATCATTGGTTTCGACAAGACCAGCTAAACATTCTTCCTGGTCCGCCAGCAATGCCTTGAATCGGTAACATCCACCAGTTTTATAAACATCCATATGTAAAATTCATGCAGTGGACTGAGTTTTATAGTACATTGTTTCTTGTTAGAATGGGGCGAGATTGATAAGATCTAGACACCTAAGCATTAGCACATTCTTTATGCAGATTGCCTATCGAATACACAGAAATCTAAAAAATATACAAGTTTGGGAACAGCTTTTTATACTGATCAAGTCTTTAAGATAGTCTTTTTTCTTATACAATATTTTATTTTAAGTATCTAGCTTAATTTGATGTCGAATTTCAAAATTGATCTCGTTTAATAATTTTTTATTGTAATTTCATACCAAATTTAAAATGTTCCCATGTTTATTGTCCCTAAAATTTTAATTGGGTTTATGTTTTGTTTAAATTTTGAATACATCGTGAAATTTAACATGTAATTTAATTTGCATTTTTACTAAATGTTGATTCAAATGTCTAGTATAACTGAAGCATTGAGTCTAATTTTAAATTTTGAATTTGAATATCGCTGGTCTTAACCTGAATTATTACAGAGTTGTTGTAGTTAACGATCCAAAACCAGTAATGGAACTATTCAGCCAAAAGTGTACAACCGGAGGAACCCTAGACAATCCCGTATCATTGAAAATGACAAAAGGAAGCGACTGTACTTTCACCTCCATGGGTTCCATTGAATATAAAGGGGTAATAAACCCTGGTAGACGGTTAAATTAGATACTCTGTAAGCATTCGTTGCTATAAAGGGAACCAATATTCTATTTAAAATTCAACGTCGGATTCAAATTCTGCGCCTCAAAGTTCATGTGCAATTTCAGTTTTCAAACTGTTCATTTGTACGATTTGGGGTTGAACCCGTTAAGTGGTACGGGTCATGTCAAACTTGGTACCTTATGTTGAAGCTTGGTACCATAGAAGCTCAATGGAGAAAGCAGAATTTTAAACTTCCTAACCATTTAAAAGTTAGAGGAGGGCACTTAGGAATTAATAGACACATGTAAAACGTGAGCTGGGCACCATAGGACCTCATTGCTCCACACCGAATTCCAAAATTCCTAACGGTTTAAGAGTTAAACGGTGAGCCCTTAAGAACGAAGGGACCCTTCTATATGCAATTCATCATTTAAGTACCCATGAACCTTGATGCAAAAAACAGAATTGCAAAATGCAATGCCGTTTAAGAGCTACAATCAATTGTCCCCTAAGGGTACCCTCTTAATATGTCATTTGCAAGCTAAGAACTCAAGGGCTCTATTACAAAAACAGAAGTTAAAAATTCGTTACCTTTTATGAGTTATGGCTAAAGGGCTCTTGACCTGGCCCTTAAGGGGTCACCCTTAATATGTCATTTGTAAGCTGAGAACTCAAGGGCTCCATTGAATTGCAAAAAAACAATTTGAAAAATCGTTACAGTTTAGGAGTTATAGCTAAAAAGCTGCTGACCTTGACCCCGAAGTCACAATTTTTTACCCTTGAATCAAAGTCAGACATATTGGGATCGATTTCAAAAAACAGAATTCAAAAATTCCCAGCCGTTTGCGAGATATCGGGGCGACGGACGGCCACACGGACGGGATACAGTCAGAAGCTCAAGAGATACTCTTAACAGAGTATCTAGTAAATGTGAATTAGCGTAAAAATATGGTGAAGGTGCAACCCGAACAAATAATCAAAACATAAGTTCATCATTTTCCAGCCATTGAATGAGTAGACAATGTACAATGGCACGACATTTGAATTTGCCTTAATTAATTGTGACCCTCATATGTGTTTCTTTACATTTTACTAAAACCTTTTGGCTGGACTTGGCTTATCCATAAACGTTTCCTATATTCCCATTTCTGGTACCGTTACGTTCAACGCATGGATTCTACTTGTTCTGACCAACGTAGATTTACCTAAAAAAACTCTTTGTGGCAACGGATTCAACACATCCAACATGGAAAATATAATATTGTAAGAAGTCAAAGCTACACTTAGTTGGGTAAGCAAACAAGTGTACAAACCTATATCTCTTATTAGACTATTTAACGAGCCTTTAGTCAATGTAATTTGGAATATTGTGGCTGGTGAACGTCATAATTGGGAGAATGGGCAAACTAATATACTTAAATGCAGTGAAAGAATGTTATGCGCTTTTCAAAGATGTGGGATGTAAGTTCCTCGTATTTAACTTTAATTTAACTTACCTGGTAACATCGAATTGTGCTAGTTAAACCCGGTAATTGATGGCCATTTTTCGGGTTGTTTTATTTGATTATTTTAATACTAAAGTACCTTTTTAGTATAATAAATTAACGAATTTACTGAATCAATATTTTGATTCGAATAAAACGATATTCCGGTGACATATTCACAAATGGCGCTAGGTGCTAAACAATACTAGACAATTTAATGATATGTGAATTTACACATACTGGCTTGCTGTCATTTACTGGCTCGGAAATGTTTTGCTGTATCCTAAGGATTTTAAAGCGATTTTAGTATCTAGACATTCCAACAGTGAAACCAATATGTAAATCATATAAATACACTGTTTACAGCAGTATGTAGTCATTGGAACCCCGTATTTATCAAATTGGTAGAATTTCTGGAGTTTTAATGAATAGGTGATGTAAGATTTCATTAGTGGTCATAAAAGAAATCGTTAATTGCTCAACATTACTGGCGAACCTGCCAGAGTATTCAAGTTAATTATGCAGTGAGTTTTTTGAGAACTAAACTGGCGGAAAAGAGGAGCCAGTGATTGCCATCGACTTAGCGCAAAGCTCTGTCGAAGAAAAGGTGCGTCATTTCAGCTCTAAAAGAGAGCCTAAAATCAGATCCCAAAAACAAATCCCACAAATCCACCGCCGCCTACCCCGAAGATACGAAAGAAAAATAACTACGGAAGCGGGAGCTCCAAAAGGACGTGAAGAGGAACTTGGTGGATGACGCCGCAAGCAAGTGGACTGAAGCAATTGAGGCTTCTGATTTTGATAAGATGGAGGGTTCTTTTGCAATCTATAAAAAATAAAAAATACATCCAAATGATGATGTACAAATTACAAACGTTTTTGAAAAATGTTTCCAGGTATTTTATGTCCATCATCTGATTGTTCAGATATGGAAATAAGTACCAACAAGGAAGAAATACAATAAATCGCTTCACAAAAAGGATTTTTGAGCGCTTTAGGAAATTCATATTAATTTTTCTAAGCACCAAAAATCTGAAGTGTAATATTTAAATGATCGTTTGGTTTTAATTTTAGTCTCAAATTGTTGTCATATTCAGTAGCAATATCATTTGCTACGCTTGCGGGACCCAGAGCAATATCTGTTAAAGATAAATAAGTAAAGTTGACTTTAAAGTTATTAACCATTAAATCATTTCAGTAAAAAACGATAACGTACCTGTAGTGATTTTCACGAGATGAAGTTAAATGGTATCAAAAAGTAAGTTTGGATCAGCCATCTGGTCACTTTCGTGCTTATTGTATAAATTTTGAATCAGATCTTAGCAGTTTATAATTCCTAAACAATTTTTAAGACCATTTTTGGAAAAACAGTGATTCAAATGTTTTCTCTGTGTGGACCAAACAGAAAACAGTTGTCCAATCCATCACGAAATAAATTAATGAAAATTTTGTCGTAGATTTCGTTGGGTATGTTCAAATGCTGGGGATTCCTGGAGGTCATTATTTCTAAAATACGTCAAAACAAAGCAAAGCGTCAGTATGAAATGCATGAAATTTTTTAAAGGAAATTAAAAAAAGTAAAATTGCACCACGGCTACAGTCTTAGTACAACAATTACTTAAATGGCATGCTTACCTGGACCATATAAACACCGTTTATCACAATAACTTCATGTTGACCAATTGGTACACTGTAAAATTTCCCGAATGTTTTGCATTTCGTCAAAAAATGCAACCCCAGAATTTTAAAGCTTAAGTAAAGTCAGTATTCGATCGATCAAAGGGACTTTAAATTGAAACCAATGTGTAACTATCGGAATACTTCGTCCACTTGTCTTACTTAATAAAAAAAATTGTCCAATCTTTGAGCTCAGTGACTTCTTCTGGTTTAAAGCAACCAAATAAACATAAATATACAGAAACGAAGTATTAAATGACTGATGTATGACCTTCGAGACCACTACCATTGTGAAAAATGTATTTCTACTTGTGAATGTGAGAAACAACTGTGTATCAGGAGAATTTAGATATCATCTTTTACAAATATCTAGATAGGTTCTAATTCGTGTTTTATTTCTTCAGCCGGTGAATGAGTTTATTGTTTTATCATTAGGGAAGTTTTCTTGGAAATTATTGGTACAATGTTGAAACCTTTAGACATAAAAGTTCATTTCAGGCAGTTTTATTACCTAGAGAACGATTATTTCAACACGTTATTAGCTGAGAATTTAGTACACCGTTTCTTGGTAGCTTAATGCTAAGAAATGTTTCCTAGTATGCATGAAAACTGTAAAAATGTGAAATGTTTCACAAATGTTTTTAAGATTATTGAAATACACTTTTTATAGTTTTTGTGGTAACTGACCAACAAAGCAAGTCTACAAAATGCTTTGCAATTCGATATGAGGACTATTGGTTTTTTACCCTACCTTACAACGTAGCTAATAAACGTTTAATAGTTCCTTATGTGTTCAGAAAGTAGTTACACTTTGAAATAAAGGGTAATTCAATTCAACAGGGATTACACAAACGGCTTAATGATGAGGCAAAGCAATCGTCTACCCCATTTTTTTACATTGTCACCATGAAATGTACACTTATTTTTTCCTGAAAAAATAATAATCTGCCATTGCCATAGGTACATTTTTAATAGCCGAACCAGCCAGATTGGCACGTTAACATGTGTTTTTGCGCATATTGTTTTGTCCTACAAATTTTCTTAAACATTAACGATTCGTATACTCATAATAAATTAGAATTACAGTGGAAAAAGCGGGAGGCAACATTATTGTGGAAATGTACACAGTCGACAATATATAGTGACGAAAATATGTTCGGAAATTTTATTAGTCGAAATGTTTTAGTCGAATCGTTTTTAGGAGTCGGATATACTTAGTCGACCCTGTAAAATTAGTCGAATTTTGTCGAATGCATAATAGTCGAAAGTGAACATAATTATAGATCAGCTTAACAATAAACATACTGCGTCTCAGTGTAAAGTTTCGCGATGGTCAGCTTCACTATAAATATTTTCAAAGACCTTCTATAATTTTTTGTTCATAATTACTGTTGAGAATGTGTTGATTTCGAAATATGTCTGATGCAAAGTTAAACTTATGCCACTGAAGAAACGCCCACAATTCCCATATGTTACAGAAAATTCCAGTAAAATGTTCGGATCACAGGACAATCAGTCAATTTAAATGCAGTAAATAACTCGAGAAACACAATTGCAATTACAAAATTAATGGCTATTTTATTTTACCAATTATCTTATAACTACTCACAAATAATGGCACTAGGCCAGTTAAATATTTTATTAAAGCTGTTAAACAGCAAAAGAAATACGACAAGATAAACTTGAAGGAAGGTGCTACGGTGCTGAAAGCCACAGTGCAAGTGATAGGATAGTGTGGTGGTGTATCTTACACCGAATAGAGAAGGGTGCTGCTGGGGTGTAACGAGGGTGCAA
>JAQFXM010002488.1:0-24569 GCA_034693345.1 Entomobrya multifasciata
TTTTGCCTATGGCCTGTCGTACAAATTATTGCACTTTACCAGCTAAATCATAATACATAAGTACTCATCTCATGTATAAATTTTCTCATAATAAATTTAATGGACTGCTAATATATGGCCTACGAAAGAATGAGGTTTTAAAACAAACATGTTCCGAACGATATATGCTGAAGTTATAAATTGTACATATGTCAGGCTTGGTGCCATCGTCAAAATATCATCAGATCATAACGTGAATTAACTGTGCTAGTAAGTATAGTGGTATGGTTATTATGGTTATCGGGCCACGTACTCGATGAGAATGAGAGTGGTGGTCTGGTGGTGTGGTGAGTTGAGCACATGGCTTAATAAAAAACCGAGCCGAAAACTCGAGAATGAAATATGAATTCACTTAAAAATCACATGGGATTCGGATTCATTTTTTATACTTGGCATAACCGTTGCGTTGCGTTGTGTTAATCACAAATGACTGCATTGATTACGATTTACTTACACGTTATGAATCGGAAGCTGATGATGCAAAGTAACTAACATGAAACATGTGCATGGTAAACCGTTATCCGTTAAAGATAAGGTTGCAGTACGATTTTTATCCGAAAACGATTTAAAAATCAGCAAATCGTAATTAGATATAGATAACAGATAACGCATGCAATTCATTCCTGTTGATCAAGTTCAAGGTGTGGAAGGCCCAATCGCAATCGAATAAAAATATAATGTACCGAAACTATTTACGAATTATGAATTACGCAGCAGTAAATTGTAAAACGTTTGTTCGAAAATTGATAGAATTAACTTGAAATTCAAAAAACCCGGCATATTTTATTTTGAGAAAACTTCAGGCAGTCTTTCAATTTTCACTTTTTACGAGCGGGAAATTATAAACTTTTTCATTTTTTGGCGATGCAACGAAATGTGATTGTCAGAAGAGATCTTCCTTGAAGATTTTTTTTCTCAAGGTCACTCTATTCAGCGTGTTCAAGCTACTCATTGCATCATACAATACCTGCCGTATTCTATTTATTTTCTTGTAGAATTGATCATTAGGTATTGCTTTCCTTGCCATATATCCTATTCATCTTTTTACTTCCATTTCTCATAAAAATTAGCACTTTTCCGTGCTAATTAGTCAGTAACGTATAACTTTCTAGTTAAAGTTTTCTTTTATAGCACAACTTTACGGTAGATTAAAAAATAAGTTGGTAAAAAATAGTACACTTTACAGGTTCCGTTTACCGTTCAACTAGTTCAACAGCTTTTTAATTTAATTTACATAAATCCGACACGATTCTAGATCATGTCGGTAAGATCCAAATAATTTAATCCTCTGGACTATTTGCCATTCATGTAAATAGTCCAGTTAGCAAAAAGTCTAGTAAACCAGCATTTCAATTACTTCAATGTTCCATGTAAAGTAGGACAAAATTGTTGCATTTAGTCATGCAAACACGAAGACGAAAACACCTAAAAAGCTTGCAGGGGTAATGGAAAGCCTTGGAAAGGATATGCCATCCGCTGAAAATCATTTTACATTTTTACACTAGCTTTTTTCCTTATCTTATTCATTCTTATGCTCTCTGTACCCATTAGGCAACACATACAGGATTAGGTAGAACGAAATTTAACATTTTTGCACAAATAATAGTTTCATTTTTTAGGAGTTACTCGTAAGAACTCTATATTGTAATGCGTTAAGCTACTGATGCCAGGAATGAATGTTAAGATGTTAGTTAGTTGCTAAAAATATGAAAATAGTGAAACTATATTTTTAAAAAAGTTTTATGGAAGCCGAAGCTGTAAAATGCTCATATTTTGAAAAGAACTTTTGCATTTGTATACGTTCTTGAATTTTTTAAGGTGTACATGTTAACTTCAAAACTCATGAATTTCTTAACAGGATGCCTTTCACAGACACACTCATATGATAAGTTAAATGGTAAAGCTGGAAATTTTTTGGATGAAGCAAGTAAGCGTATCTCAAAAACATGAAACAAGAAGGTATAATGTATGCGTATATTGTGATCCATAAAAGCACATGATTCAAGTTCAACTGATACATGTTTCCACATCATGATCATCATCATGGACCCCTAAAAGCACATTGTATTTATGCCCGTGTTTAAAAGAGTATTTGTGTGTATCTTGAAAGAGAAAAAATAAGCATGTATTTTTTATGGAGATCCCCATCACATGCATATCATCAAGAAAGTAGACGGTCATGCAAAAGTAAATAGACCACAAGCACAAGATGTGCTCCATTTGCATTTCACTGCCGACTTATTTGATAGTTTGTTAAATTGATATAATTCCATAATTATGTCTGAGAAGCAATAGGCATTGTCCAATTGTTTCATGATAGTATATATTATAGTTCTATTTTCCTCCATGCACAATTGATTCCACGCCTTGGTTTTTTCCCTGTGCAGTTTATGCGCGAATAGGATCAGATTGAAAGGTTTGTCTTTTCGGTTACCTTTAAATATCAATATAGTGTGCAAAATTCATTTTGTGAATAAGTATAAGTGTACATCCCTTGTCACCCTTTGCGTGTCTAAATTGCAAAAAATATGCATTTAAACTAGATTTAGTGTTCCAAATTTTAACCGGTCCAGGTTCATGAGCAAACTTTAACGTTGGAGCAGGAATAAAGGGATTTCAGAGGTTGCTAACCAAACAAGACATTAATTTCATGTGATTTATCAATCGTCCATCGTTACAAATTGAATTATCGGTTGAAAAATGTAACGTGTTCTTTTGCAACACCTTCACCACTTCGACTTCAAACATGCAAGACATGCATACATAGACTTTAATTAAGCTGTTCTTCTATCACCACCACCCCATTGAATGAATGCTTAATTTGATAAGCCTCAAGTTCTCAAGATAATCCACACTTCAAGCATAGCAAGCACTTAAATATGATTCCAAATATTCCATATCTCGCAACATCATTTTGACAAAGATGTGTTTTACTATTAAGTATAATACACATATATGTGGAATTTTATAGATGAAGTAATTGCAGTAATGTAATGGATTGCACTCCACATTAGTCCACATCTAAATGCATATTAAGTCAGGTATCTTAGGTAGGTATATTATTTCGATAAAACTGATAAACAAGTTGTTTTCCAACTTTTGCAGGAATACCAACACTGAAGCAGAGGTTGTCGCATCGTGAACTGTCTTTTTTGTCATTTTGTGTGTAAGTATATCATTTGCTGTGTATTTTAAGCGTTTTTCAATAAACATTACTAAAGCAATAAAATACTCGGTTTTGTTTTTCGAAATTTAAACATGTTTTGAACATGCAAAATGTATTAATTTTGTGTTTTCTTGAATTTGTGTAGCCTGTGTGTGTAGTAATTTTTGATTGAGGAAAGCACCCAACCCACGCACGTCAAAAATGGCTCAATCCAAGCCAGCGACACCGGCGGCGGCTCCGCCTAGTATTCCAAATGGCGTTAAATTTTTATTCGGTGGTTTGGCAGGGTAAGTACATCTTAAATACTGTTTTAGATCTAATCATGACGTCCTTGATAACTGTTATCTGGATATCTTGCTACTAATAACTGTGCGCACGACGCTTTGTTTTGTCTCTTGCAGAATGGGTGCCACACTTTTCGTACAACCGTTGGATTTAGTCAAGAATCGTATGCAGTTGAGTGGTGTCGGTGGAGGAAAGAAGGAATACAAGACCAGTTTTCATGCTTTTAAAGCAATTGTTAAAAACGAAGGCATTATTGCAGTTTATTCTGGTCTGTCTGCTGGTCTTCTTAGACAAGCTACATACACAACTACAAGGCTCGGAATTTACACATGGCTTTTTGAATCTTTCTCTGGGTAAGTGAAATATGTACTACTTTTTAATGCTGAAATAGTATATTATACAAGATTTATAGACAAGTCAACTATTTAAACAAATATGTTTTAAAATATTTAGACCCAATGGCGAGCCACCAGGTTTCCTCACGAAGGCTTTGCTCGGTATGGCGGCTGGTGTTGTTGGAGCTTTTATTGGAACTCCAGCTGAGGTTATCTTTTAAATACATGTAACTGTCATAGGGGTTTCAGTTAATTGTATGTTATTTTCTCTTTGATATTCATTAACTTATTTTTGATTTATATAGGTCGCATTGATTAGAATGACAGCGGACGGCAGGTAAAATTTGCTACTATTCTGGCAACTGACATATCAAAACTGTATTTGAATTACACTTTACTATACCTGATATCTATCTTTATATTATTATTGTAGGCTACCGGTCGCAGAACGACGTAATTATACCAACGTGTTCAACGCACTCATACGAATTGTCAAAGAGGAAGGCGTTGGAACTCTTTGGAGAGGAGCCATTCCAACAATGGGCAGGGCTATGGTCGTAAACGCTGCACAACTTGCATCATACTCTCAAGCTAAACAAAGTCTTGTAGCAACTGGTCAGTTCTAACTTAATCCATGTACAAATTATATAATTCATGCATCAGAGCGTTTGTAACTTCAGTTTATAAATATATGTTCCCTCATTTGCAGGTTTTTTCCACGAGGGAATTTTCCTTCACTTCTGTGCTAGTATGATTTCTGGCCTTGTTACAACAGCCGCGTCTATGCCAGTTGACATAGCTAAAACTAGAATTCAAAATATGAAGATGATTGATGGAAAGCCAGAGTACACTGGATCCGCAGATGTTCTTTTAAAAGTTGTTAAACGTGAGGGTGTATTTGCCTTGTGGAAGGGCTTCACTCCATATTATGCTAGATTGGGTCCACATACAGTTCTGACCTTTATTTTCTTGGAACAAATGAATGGATGGTACAAGAGAAGTATTTTAGGAATCAAGGATGCTAAAGGTGGTGGCTTGTAACAAATTTTATTATTTAAAGAGTATTTCGAATTAAAATCAAATTCTACCACCCAAAGTAAAGTCGAGTGCAGTAGCCAATTTTTTTGAGTGCGACTACAATTTTATCTAATATGCCATAAGAAATATACAATAATGTCGTCAACTGTCACTGAGAATGACTGTATCAAATTAATTAACTAGACTTGTGTAGACTGAAAAATATAAAGAAGAATAGCGAAATTTTTAATCAAATCCGTTTAGTTTGTAAATGTATATCAACTATATATCCTGCGACAATCTAAAAATGTTCATGACAAACCGATATATTTTACCTGCATATTAAATAGTATACATAAATAGTCTGATAATAAGAAACCAAATATGATTTTCGCGAAGTATAAAAAAGGAATGAAAGCTTTAAACGCAGGTTGCAGATTGTAAAACGAAAAGATAAATACGTATGAAAACGATCGATCTTGGACAATAAATTGATTCTGTCGGAGTTTTAACATTGAATGAGTAATGTTCACCTGATGTAATGTAATTCAAAAGACTTCAGTTGGCTGAAATTAATTCTGGCTTTTTAATAAATGCTGTCCCTTTGTCATTCGTAGTTTTCCTGTAATATGTAGTTCAAGTAAAGCTTTAATGTAGTTGTACTAAATGCATTCTGGTTCATTACACTAGTGATAGAACGGTGATAATGATAAGTTAGATGTAATTAAATAAAAAATTGTGCTACGCTAAAAATGCCATGTTTTCCAATGATCCCTCGCATAATGATTGTCAACTGTCAACTGCTTGCATTTTTTCATGTTATTCATGCAATTCATCACACTTATTCTGTTTTTTAGTTTCCACTTTTTATTTACTGAAAACATGATATCAGGTTTTGTTACAAAAGGTACAATATCTGTCATTTAAAGAATATTTAACAATTTTAATCAATAATTATCAGTGGTAGTAAAATTACCAGTACCATTATAAATTGACATATTACATTTTATATAAGTTACCTTTCAAACAACTACGTATTAAAAGTTACGATTAACACTAATGATTTCTCATGATATGTATGATTTACTGACAGTTTCAGTTTTGATATGTATGATTAAGTTTACAGTCGAAAGTAGAGTCATTTTGATATGTCTCAATTCATGTTACTAAATTAGATTGTAGTTTGGATAGAGTGAAAATTGACTTTCACCTGAACCTGTGAAGTGTTTCATCTTCTTTGATATGTATGTACGAACGTCTCACTTTTGAGCTCACTAAGTTATACTTTAAAAATAACTACTTGCAGATTTAGTCGATTTCTAAATCTATTTCTAAAAAATCATTATTGATTTTGTCTTGAATGATTAGATTAATGCTGAAAGTTGTGCTTGTAAAAGTCTAACGATATTTACTGTGCGTGCAGAGCATAGTTGCCTATAAATAATGGCTATGAAAATTCGAACTAGATATTATTTTTTATAAATTCAAGACTGTGTGTATGATTGGTTATTGTGTGACAGAAGTGTTAATGAAGACATTTAAATCGTTGAACGTTTTGAAATTCTAAGAGCATCACAATAATTTTCAACTGCACAATACAATATATATTTTTTTTTGAACTACACCCTATACTATACTCTAGTTAGATAAAATGACACGCATCTCGAAAATTTGTTGCGTTTCCAAATGCTTCAAAGTAGTGATCATGTAAAAACCTAACTAAATTTTCCATTGGACAAAATTGTGCTTTCACCAATGTTTCCCCACTGCTTGATTTTGTTCCAAAATGGTGTGATCCATTCTCCTCTGCTAGCTTCCCTGACTTGACTAGATTATGCTTGCAAAATGAAATTAAATTTGTTACAGCTATTCCATTATAAATAACCCTAAAATAATGTTTTCGTGGTGAATTTGGGGGAACGTTAGTCTTACGGTAAAACTCGAAAATTAATCGTGACCCGTATGGTGGGAGATGAATGTCTGGATGACTTTCAAAAATACCTAAAGCACCAATGATAATCTGCAAAGTTGTATCATGTCCTGAAAAAATTGCTACTCTTGTTTTTCCGAACGCAGACTTGACAGAGGGATAATAATTATTACCCATTATTGACGACGAAAGTAAAGATGACGCTGGTTGAAATGCTGCTTGAGCAGCATGATAATGTGGGGGACCTGACGTTGATGACGCACTTATCATTTTCAGTGCTAGATTCACTATTTCCCTCATGAGACCATAAGAACTGAGCAGATAATACTTGCGATTTTGACTTATCTTTTTTAAACCTTCGTTTTCAATTTCTATGTAGCGAATGAGACGGGAAATTTCTTCGGAATGGACGCATGATTTTGCCTCTGTGTTACTGGAGGACGAAATGTTTTTTAATCTCTTCAACCATGACTTTCTCGTGGGTTTACTCTTTTCGTTATCCCCTTTGCATGGAAGCTTCGTGTTGTGGCAAAAATATACCAATAGTGAATCCAAGAGAGCTGTTCCAGTTTTCTTGAAGTTGTCTTCATGAAGAATAGAGTTGAGGTGGTTAACTAATTTGATCATTGCTTGCTTATCTGTACACAAAAAAAACAAGTCACGTTAAAATATGCTATCGTACATGCAAATGGAGAATAAGAGAATGACCTTTGCAATTTTTCTGTTGGATTTTTTTTACCTGATTGCTCCGGTTTGTACTTCAACATTGCAGATTTTTTCAACCGATCCACAGCTCGGCAAGTGCAGTCATTAAAACAGAAAGTTATGCTCTGGCTTTCTCGTATGCTTGTACTTTGTGTCAAATATTTGGGGCCTACTAACCCATAGAGAAAGGCTAACAGACTTTGAAAGGTTCGGCGATACCTTGTAGAGTACGAAATCACCTTGATGGGCATACTGTCACTGAGGTCTTTAATTGCACTACTTGTTACAAAATTGTAATTATTATTGAAACTGAAGTAATTCTGATTAAATAATGTCGATTTGTATGTTGAGCGTATCATCTTTCCTAGAACATAAATCTGTGAAAAGCCAAGTTGTGTAAGTTGGCCTAAATTACACTGACTGCTGGGTGGCACTTTTGGAAACGTATGGAATGGGCCGATAAACTGGGAGTAACCCGGAAGTTTTGGCAACGTGTCGACGGAAAATTTAAATAAATTTTGAACTTCTAGATTATCCGTGGAGCAATTGATGTGAGAGACATTGCGACTACCAACGTGTGTTAAAGGACCACGGTCACCGTGTCTGAATATGACTATTATGGAATCTAGCTTGAAGTCAGGAACTTGTACATCTAAAAGATAATTTAAAACCAATGCATTACTTATTCTGAAGAATAAAACATTTCTTATCATTGCCAACGCCAAAAAAATCACGCCAACTCACTTTCTTCGGTTGCTTTAATGTTATCAGGTGGATTGCATAGCCGTTCTGGAGCTGCTTCATCAACGACGGACTCGTCATCATCTGCATCGTACGCATAGTTAGATGACACGTCCCCTCGCAATGTATCCTTGTACCCCCGATGACCATTCTTGATTTTGTCATTATAACTATCGTCTTTTATGTTACTTTTACTGCTTCCCTGTCTACTAGAAATGTACAAGTCGTTTTGTTCTTCATGCGTTATAGCAGCAGTACCACCATAGTCCTTGTCATCGATATAACCAAAACCTTGCTGGCTCAGAGCAGATAATTCCGATCCTCCATGATTGAGATACCAATACAAACCTGGACAAAACAACCAAATAACCAAAACCATGTAAATCATTTAATCAAGGTTGACTTGTGAGGTGAAGAATGTTTTGATCCATCATTCATCACAATTATAATGTAGGTACTTGTTCATTTTGACATGAAAACAAGACAAGTCTGTTTTTACCTAAAGAGACAAAGATAAGCCATGCCAAAAGATATGCGTAGCATTGGACCGCCTTGGCCTTTCCAAAAGTAAGCATGGCAAGACAAGTCCGGAACATGTAAACTGGCGAAGAAATTTGCTGAAGAAATTCATCTCACACAAAGCTTCACCTCTCTCACAACTATTTAAGTTCCAATTTTGTTTTTGCTCAGTATTTTATATCGTAACGCTGAAGGCGATGTAGCACAATGATCACATACAAGTGACATTTTCATTTTGAAACAATCAACTTTTTCACGAACACACTGCTCGTAAAAACAATTCAGTTGGAAAAGTTTCTTGGAATGTGAATTTAATGAAGCTAAATACTATCTTTGTTGCAGGAAAAGCTGCTTTCACTGAAGTAAGTTACGTTGTGAAACTTTATGCAAACTGCTAATTTATGTATGCTTAATTACAATAGTTGCATCTGTTAGTGATTCTCTAATTCATTTAAAAAACTCTATTCAACATTTTGCTCTTCGGAAAATTATTAAAAGTAAAAACACATCAATTACTTTTAGCTCAAGTCAACTACATTTTCGTCAGGGCGAAAGGGGGAAGATTAGGTCAATGGACGAGGCAAAGCACAGGATCGTTAATCAGGATTTTTTAAAGGAGGGATTAACGTGGATAGTTTAAATAGGAGAAAATTAGGATTTTCAGGGTGAAAAAGAAGATTTTACATTTATATTTCACATTTCGCTCTAGGGATTAACGCAGCTCTATAAGGGGCGTGTTTTGATAGCCAGGAAGGAAGTAGAATGACTGATACATGGAATAAGAGTAAAAGACAGTTTACTTGAATATATTACTCCTTTATATATACCATGTGTTGTGTTACTTGTGTTTTACCCTTTTTGGGTGACTACACACATGATTCGAGTGTTTCCGAAAAATTCAAGACTGTTGTACGGCCTTTTCCGGGCTCTGATTTTCACCAAAGCTCAACTAGACTGGTTGTACAAGTTTAATGTGGAAACAGAGCTCGTTCATGTTATCTTATATCATCATAACAAGTTAAGTGTAACAACAGAAAACAATAAATATTTTCGCAGATAATTTTCAGCGTATAAAATGTATCATAATATGCTGTTATATTTCCGAGTTTCTGACAAAAAGGTATCTATTTAATGAAGCATTGATGGAGTTGGCTCATGGTGTTTTTTAATTTTTTAAAATTTAATATACAGCTTTCGTTTGCTTCTACGGTTTACGGAAAGGTTTGCCCTCAAGGTGTTTGCAGTTTAATTTAATATAGTTAATTAATGTTTACTAAAACTACCACATTGTCATTAGCACAATGTATACTATTTCGTACTTATGGTTTAGTCTTGCTTTGTATCTCTGACTCAGACTTTTCTTGCATTAAAACATTAAATATATGATTAAAATAAACATTTTTAGAATTACCTTAATTAGAAAAATTATAAATTCCTTCTGATTTCGTATTTTAAAGTAAAAAATCCAGTTTTAAAAACCAAGCGTAAAAAATAATTTAAAAATGAAATTAAGATTAGTATTAACTTCAGCTTTTCAGCTTGGCCACTTCTAGTAGTGGAAAGGCAATGGAAATGGACAATGAAAAAGATATGTAACAATGAACATTAGCCAGCAATTGCTTCGATTGTGTATGTGCATAAGTGTAGGTGCATATACATGTTCGTGCTCTCTTATATCAAAGAAGGGAGGAAAGAAAGTTTCCTTTTTTGTTACGAGCTGGAGCTCCTGTTACACTTTCGTTCGATGTGCTTTCTTTTTTCTCAATTTAAAGTCTAGTCGGTATGTTCGATTCTTTAAAGTTTTATGCGTGCTTATGTCCAATCGTATACACGACATTTGTCATAAAAAATCTAACTAAAAAGCTCATCATAAAAACATAATGTAAAGAAAGACGGCTATAATTTAATTATATAATGTTAATCCTCTACATTTCACCATTTCATTACACCATACAAAATTTGTGTCCCGAAAAAAGTAAAGCGTATTATGAAAAACGTAATGTTATCCTTTCCAATTTTTTCCGTTCTAATACTAATTTTGACACCAATAATCTTTCACAAATGTACAGTAAACATGTTTTCCATATAAAAGATATAATTGGGATAACGAATGCCAAAATTTAAGTTGGGGACCCCAAAATCAACTATGTACACAGAGTAGAAGCTACCTTACTTTTTTGAGAAATAACTATTTTGCAATTTAATGTTTTTCATTTCATGGTTCGTTTGTATGGATTAAATATGACAAATGAAATTGAAAGCTTTCATACGTCTTGAAATCCAGGACTCCTGATGTTCTTAGCTAAGATCTCAGAGATAACATGACCAAATATTTGTAAAGATTAATTAATTTAATTTATCTAATCTGCAACATCTGTAACTTTCTCCGAAAATGAAAACGACGGAATTTTGCCTAAACCCGCAATTAAATTTGCACACGTATCTATATTTTGACTTAAGACATTAAATTGGCGAAAACAAGTCATATTTTCTTAAGATATTTTGTAATTACTCTATATATCATTATACTATCATCAAATCTTATCAAATCTGAATCAGATATTTTTTTGGTTTTCACATTCATGATCCCAGAAGTAAATGACATCGTTCAAGGCGAAGACACGTTCAAGGATTCTACTCAGTTTTTATGTGACTCTCCATTTTCCAGGTCTTTGACATTTCGAAACAGGAGTGGTTCCTAATACTATTTTGCGTGTTCTAAATGACGACATTTAGGTAAAAATATATTATCAGTTTGTAGTCCTTATAATCAGTTAATATATCATTATTATTATAAGAAAAATAGATGTTGTTGATTCATCACTTTACTCCGCGTTTCACTTGTTACGCAATAACATCATTGGCTACTTAAATATGAATCGGATCCTTTGTATATCAAAGTAACTCAATGATTTGATCAGTTTAGTTTACAGAATGGCACAATTGTGAACAAAAAAAGCTGTTCATCTCACATCGCTGACTGATAAATATTCTAGAGATTAGAGATATTTTCAGAGGAGGTGGTCTCATTCTGAATTTCATTTAGTATGTTGTTGATTTCATGTGTGTAGATGAATGAAACTTGAATTAAAATTTGAAAGGACGTTCTTAAAGTTTAGCTGAATCAATAATAAAGTACCTAATTAAACATCTGTACTTGGTAAATAAAAATAAATACTGAATTGACATCACTGATTTTGATGAGCCGGTTTACAAGTTTCAAGTATTGCTCGAATTTCTTCTATGTCTCGTAAGTAAGTAAAATATATGTATTATGTATGCTGCTTATTTCGTATGCATACATAATGGTATGGTTTTATAAAAGTATAATGGCGTGTTACACTAAATGATTATTTATTGATTATTTATTGATTAATTAATGAATGATTCACCTTTTTAGAAATTACTTTATAGCCCATTATAATACACATAATATTATCATATTCTCGGCCCATCCTACGAAAAAGCTGCCACCATCCATAATCACTCTTCATAAAGCTTGTTTTTTGTTTGTTGTGATTGATTATTATGACTATGACATTACAGTGACATTCCAAATTAACAAAATGTATGAGACCATTATGTATTGATGTTTTTCATATAGTGCGAGGTTATCACAGTCCATGACTTTGAGGATGGGTGGGTGGAATCGTCAGACGATTCCGAAATACCTTCTTATCTACGACTTCCAAATTTTTGGACAACAACACGGTGTCTCTGTCTATAGAGTATAGGTACTAGATACCACTTACACTTTCTTCGTACATAACTTAATACGCAGTTAGTACCAATATTACATACGATGCATGTTTTGTACCAGTATTAGTCTCGTTTAAGTCACGAATACGTTTATCTGGGCTAGGCCCACGGCCCAGCGTTCGAGATCTGGTATTTATCTTTGAATTGCGTTTGAAAATGGATATTTTAAATTTGAGCTTTGTCAAACAAACAGACATTTAAACGCTATGATTTTTGTACTTGATGAAGTCGCCTGCGTCTGGTCGGAGGCTCAAAATGACACGATGCGAACTTTTTAATTTATGAATTTTACTGGTTTTTGCCTTCTACGTAGGTATATTATTCTGAAGTAAGGACTATAAATAACTTTAAGAAAATTCTTTGCACACGTACTCATTCGGTCAAGCATCAGCCAGATAAATATCATATTGACTGCCATCATCAGCATGAGTATCGTTGATGATAATCTCCAACTTCCATTCATCCTTATATCATCATTTTGTGGAATATAAGGTGTTTTGTTTTGGTAGTAAAGTGGCGTGTTGCTTAAAAATTGACCACTCACATTTAACTTAAATCTTATTCAGCTTGTTTTCATAGTTAACTCGATAAAGAATTTTCCATTTCGTTAGGAGTAGCAAAAGCAAAATAAATAAGTTCCAGTTCGTGATACGTTTCGAACAATAAACCTTATTGAAGAGGTCCATAATTTTGTTACGTTGAAAAATAATATTTTGTAAATGGATGTGGATAAGTGTTGACAGAGAAAATAAGATTCAAAATAAAAAGGCCCATTTCTACCGTTAAAAGCCGATTCTTTGACAATTCATGTCAACCTGTAATTTAATTAGCATTGCAATACTGAAACAGTCTGAAATTTTTGTTCTCATTGTCATTTTTGACATTAAACACGAACTAAAATTTTCAGTCAATTGTGATAATTATTTCTCAAAGAGATTGATGAAAATTAATTTTCTACAGTTTTCATGAAGACAGACAGACAGTAGTCAATGTGAGAAAATAAAAACATGGCTTACTTCCCTTCTCATAATTGTCACATTAAAAATGATCGTAATATGGACAGGATGAGTATAATATGAGTTTGAAAAATATTACTGTCCAATTCATGGTTGATCCAGAAAGCTCTATATGATTATGAGTATAACTATAATTGACGCCAGCAAAGTTAAGATGAGAGATTTGATTATGAATCCTAATAAAGGAATTTTAATTGACACTGTAAACACAAGCTCATTTAACGTTTTTATCACTTACATACGTCCGACATACTCGCGTCCTGTCAGGGATATTGATCCTGTAGCCGTGACCTCAAGCGGTCGTAGGTGATTTAGTCGGTTTCCAGTGAAAAAGCTTACAAAAGCAGTATTCAGTCATTAGCAAGTGGCTATAGGGCTCATGAATTTTTTGACAACCAAAAAAAAACGACGCGTTTGCTTATTTTAATTCAATGAAAAGGGTTTTTATTGAATATGAGTATTAACGATGTTGTATGGTTGGTGTCAATGGGTCACTCAGTAATGTGACATTCTTGTTCTTGCGCCATTCCCGGCAACAAGACAAGATAGACTTGTATCATCTACCTCGACGTATTCGATACTATGCTAATATATATGCACATAAGGTACCATTTACAAACACATTCATCATTGATTCATCATCATTATCATCAGCAATTCAGTTTTGTTGCTGACCTGTTCAAAAAGAATCTACGATGTTGATAATAATGATAACGATAAACAGCTTCACATGATCTGATGTAGACAAGACGCGCAAACAACAACAGGGTTCTCAACCTTAAATGAAAAAGCCAAAATATTTTTAATTAGTGCTTCTAGTGCCATTCGTTCTTAAATCTTTTTAAATATGATTAGATGAACATGGAGAAAATACACACTAGACGATCACCCTTCAACATTTAAAAACTCTAAAAAGTATTTTTTTAAAATAATTACAACGAAAGTTGGACTTTGACGATCAAAACAATCTAGAAGCGGGTGGCCAGATTTAAACGAAAAACAGATATCTTCAATCCCCCCAAAAAACGTTTAGAATACTGCAGCATACATGACAATATAAGGAAATAAATCTATTATCAACTTTCACCACTTCACTTCCTTCAAATTACAACTGATTGGACCTCTCTACCTTTTTATTCTATCATGCCGTATCACTTCATATGAACAGACATAACATAACTGTCCATAAAATAGCTTGCGTTACTTGAATAAGAATACTACCATATAGTTAACAGCTAGCGAAGGGTGTGCGCGATCTGATTTTGATTATTTATCTTGTTTTCATCATTCTGTATGAACGTAAGCAATTTAAAGAAAACTAATTGACATTAAAACAGAAAAAAATATAAGTAAGTTAGTTGCAACTAACTAGAGGGAACTAGTGAGCTTTTCTAAATGATTATTCAAGCTGTTATAATTCTTTTTATTTATGCTTGCTAATGCAAAATCATAAAAATACATATAAGCATTTTTACAAAAATTGTCATTTAACACAACTCTCTTTTTGGAGAAAGTTAAATAAATTGCATTAAATTATGTATGTATGTTGACATTTCCCCTACAATAATAAGAAGACAAAGGGGAGAGGATTTTACGCATACTATGAAAAAATCAGTGTACGTGTACTGCAATCTGCAATTTGTTTAATTCTTCTGTCAACGATTTCATGTTTTACGTTTGAGTGCGTACGTTCATTGTCCTACATTATGTAAGGCAATATACGAAATGAAATTCAATCGTTCTTACTACCCTCCTCCTATCCATTTAACAGGGAGTGCATGTGTTGTTTGTTTGTTGTAATTGTAAAGGGATAACTACAAACAATCGTTTCTCCGCTTATGCATCCCTCGTAACAACATACGATCCGATGATACGATAAACCGAGTCGAGTGTTAAGGATTGTGGCAGGCAAGCTGCCCACTAGATCCATTGGAATGCGTGGGAAATGGTGAAGCGGAGAATTTCCCACGTTTTCACGCTACGCTACTATCACCACCTGCTACACACTTGCCTTTTACATTGTTGAAGAAGCAAGCGTTCGTGTAGTACGTAGTAGTAAAGCCGTGCAGGAGACTTTGATGTGGTATATTTCATCAGCTGCATCTTTCAACCCCGATCCTAGTAACACCAGCAGCAACAATTGAATAAAGCAAAAATCTCAAACCAGCTGAAGAGATCTCTCATCTCTCTGTCGCCCATGTCTGTATCTACTTTGTTTAGGTTTCGTTTGGGTCGTTGTAAATCGTAAAAACCGATACGATGATGGAACTACCAAATACTTAAAAACATGATCACGGATCTGGCCTTTTTTCTTGGGATGTAAATCCTATTGATGCTATTCAATTGCAAATTTGAATTTTTTGCTATGCTGGCCTTTTTCTCAGTATGCAATGCATACAAAAATAATTATAGTGGACATGACCATTAAAGCTCAGGAACAGTTTTCCCCTTCACAACTTGCTACTGATGATAATAATTATTTAATTTGAGAAAAAGGTATAATATTTTTTATTGATTTGCATATGAACCCCATAATTTTGCAATGTTCTTCTCTGCAAGCCGAAAAAAATATTGACAAAACAGAACAAATAAATTAGTTTTCATGAACTTGTACACGAGAGAAAGAAAAATCTCAACTTTCCCATGTCTGCCCGCATGGTTTTATATGGAGATTTAAAGCACTTCAAGATTTGTTTTTGCACAAGACGACTTTTTATTATGTGTGAGTACTACCAGCAATTTACAAATCTATGTATGTCATAATGTCACTTTCTTTTAGTAAGTAGTATGTTTCTCCATGCCCCTCGCTGAGATCTTCCAAATAAATCGCCGTCCTTCTATGGGCAACAACCAGCGCGCCTGGCATGGTTGACTCCTGTAATAAGACATCATCACACTTATCATAAGATTTCATTGTTACATTGTATGTATACTTTGTAAAGTAGAAAACCAAGAAAAATTGATTTCACGTGTCTTGTGGATTATTCTAAATGATTACTTTATTTCTCATATCAGGTCCAATTCGAACTATGCGAACAAAGAAGCACTCCTCCTGTTCCTCATCATCATAAACTTTTGTCTTAAAGTCGGAAAAGGCATCATTGACGTGTGAAAATTTCGCAAGAATTTCGCTACCAATAAGTTTCAAAGCATCTCTGTTGGATTGCAGGCTGCACGCGCTTGAGTTGGTGGAGGTCCGCATGAAAGAAGATGATGACGGTGACTGAATTGGAGACAAAGTGCAGGTCGTGCTTCTTGACACCGACATTTCCAACAGGAACGAGAGTATATGATGGGAAGAAATGGATAAGAGTTATGACAAGATAAATCCTCTTCTTGACTTGCAATCAGATGTGCAACGAACAGATAAAGTAGGTATGCCAATTTGAGTTGTGTGTGGAATGCAGTGATGTTTCGCAATACTGCCTGCTAGTTGATAAGATAAGTTGACCCCGCGTGAAAGCAAAATTACAAAAAATGTTACGCAAAATGTTTTTCTCAAGGTAATTGGACATTGTCGGTAATTTTAAGGAGGCGGTTCCGTGGATTGGATTCAATGTTAACGTTACAGTGTTTCTATGACTTATAGTGTACAAGCTTAAATAGATAACCCAACCTAAACCCACGGTCAGCAGGTCTGTCGTTGGCGTCGTCACAGGTCAAGGTGTGGTCAGTGGTGATCACTCCACTGTCATCAATAACACGTACTTTTACACGACCCTGAACTTCCCAACAAAAAGCATTGTCTCAGTCTCAAGCTCAAAATACTTTTTTTTCGCAACATTTCTCAGCTAAACTTTTACTTCTCCTGCATTTAAATTTTTCAATCGACGAAACTTGTTCTACCCGTTTCGTTGCAAAATGCGTGTAGCACAAGAAACGTGTCTGATGCAAATACAGTAGTCTTTTTTTGCAAACAAAATTCTTTTCCCACGGTTTTTACTTGCAATGGCACCATAACATTATTCTAAGTATGGAAATTAGTTTTACATTTTTATTTCATTTTATGAACTGCGAATTTGTAAAATTATGTACTAAAACAAGAATCACAGCCAAAAGTTATGCGAAACTTATGATAAGCATCAATTTGTAAAATGCTAAACATCAGCATTAAAAGTTGTATCGCCAAATTAAAGGTACAGTACCGTAATGCTTTTTCAGCAGTTTAAACTTAAACCCTGTATAATCGAAATCAAATCAGAAAATAACAAAATAACATGTTGGCCTTCACCGTTAATCTTTTCTTGTAAATTACATTTAAATACTTACATAAGTGCATATACATTTACTATAATAATATGTCACACTGGATGTGATTAAATCATAAAAATAAAAAGATAACCAGACGACAACTACATTCCACATCATCGAGTTTCGACTACTAACATAAATTTACATGAATAATATGCTGTTAAAATTTGCAGATTCTATCGATTTTAAATTACTTTCCTCTTCAGCAGCAAGAGCATCTCTTCAAGGAAGGATAACTTTTGATCATAATATGTTATCTTTAATCATTTAAACCTTTTCAATTGCCGAACTTATTATGTATCTCTTTATCAAATCATCATGCAATCACGCTCCGTTCTATACGTCACGGTCATTATCAGTTCATTTTAAAAGCACATATTTAAACTGATTTCGTAACCAGACTATTAAAAATCTCGAGTAAAACTTTATCATCTCATCAGAAACTTTGAACAAAAAAAATTGCCCCTTGTATTTTAATCAAATTTAATTCGACCCTGTTTAGTCCAAGTCAAATGGTTCGCTCGTCTGATCTTGGACTTGAGTCGAAAGAGGAATTGTGATTGTGAAGGTGATGAAAGTACTGTATGATCTCAAGCGTCACTGCCTCACTGCTTAACTATCACATCACATGGTTATGCTTTGGTCTTATGGTCTTTCCCAATCTCAACGCAACCCCATCATTTTCATCTTCCCAACCACAAAGACTGATTAGCCAATTAGCCATAATTTTACATATTGCATTTTTGTGAACATTCAAGTGTGACTGAAATTTCTAGACGCATTGCCATTTCTTCTTGGTGGTGGTGGCAGTTAAGTATAGTGGTTTGGTGGGTGTATAGTTATGTAAGTAAAGATTACTCTGATCTGATGTTTATGTATTCCGCATATATTTGTGGGCTGTTGTAAAGTGTAAATGTAAGTTGTTCATTGTGTACACGTATGCAAAAAAGATGATGAAGATGATGATGATGTGCATAATATTATAGATATACCTGCTAATTATGTATAATTCTTTGTGTGAGATGAAGTCTCGTACGCAGAAAAATCTATCAGCCAATAGTGCAACTGACTAGTAACAATCAAGGAGGTTGTGAGCAAGCAATTTGTGTCCTCAGGCCAACCTCAAACAAGCAAATCAGGTAGCAATTTTTCAACGATGAGGGTGGGAACATGTAACCTGCCTAATCCCACATCATGCTCAGACGGCTCATCCAACCATTCCGCCCTCCGCTCCGCTACACACAAGAGAAAAAATATTCTTTTCTAATAGCATAATTTCATGAGCGTAATCTTCTTTAATGGTTCAAGTAAGTAGCGTAATTTAATGATAGATTTTTTGGATGTTGTTGTGAGGCGAAAGCATTTCTCATCTTTGATGCTGCGGTAATATGAATAAAACGATGCTTTGTGCCAACGCTTGTACAAGTACACACAAATAGATCGTGCGTACACGGAGTCATAAAAGTGGTGTCATCAGCGTCAGAAGCTACGATACACAGTAGTCATAAAGGAAAACAGAAGGAAGACGTGATTTTCATTTGTATTGTGTACTTTGATGGTGATCATGATGATCTCTGGTTGGCAAAGTTGGGGAAATTATACACGTTTCACGAGAATTACTCTTTATCCCTTTTTCTCTTTAGATTGTCGTTTTTTACAAAAAAATAACTGCAGTAGCTGAAAAAGCTAATGTTAGCATTATCAGTCGGCATTTTTAGTTTGATGTCTGAGACTAATATCATACCAGGGATTCGTGTGTCCTTACGATGAAAGTTCAGCTAAAATACATTAGTTTTGTAATTTGTTTTTGAATCAAGTAAACTTCTTAATCAACTCTTGGCATAATATATTCAGCGACACATATGTCATTAGGTTTACTTTTCTATTTTAAGCACTCACGTAATGTTATATTTTTCAGTTGAAGCCCATTTTGATAAATTATCCAAATGTTGTTTGTATCAAGCTTGTTTTGTACTTCGGCTGACTTTCAGGTTTTCTCCAAAGTCTACACAGATTGTTTAGGGGCAATGTGAAACATATTTTTTCACTTCAATACCAATAAATTTTAGGGACTTGAGTATTTTCGCACCCATTTTTCTTCTGCGTTTTCTATTTACATTTGATTAAATTTATAATTACATTTTACTCATTTGGCAATTAATCTTCTATGCATAAATTTTCTCTTGGTCACCTTCAGGATACTTGTTCAAAAAGAAATGCAACCTAATGCAACTTTTTCACTGGTTTTAATACTCCTCTTATACTGCAAATCAGATACAAAAATCCAAGTGCCAAATCGTAAATCAAGTAGTGGACTTGCCAAGGTGAAAGGGATATTTTGATTCCGACAGACAAAGTGGAATTGAAATCATGATATGTTGTACAAAATATATTATTACAATCCGGTAGCTGATAGCTACCTCTCATCTCGCCTAACTGACTAAAAAACCGAATCTGTATTCAAATAAGAGATCAGCATCACCAGTACCCATTCTAAATCTTATCATGATCTTGGTCATCATGAGCATCTTGCTTTCCCACGAGTCAAGTCTCACCTTGAAAGAAACGTTTGGGCTTGAGGCTTGCAGCTGACTCAATCTCTCTTTTATAAGATGTATGCACACTATAAACAATCATTCTAAGCCAAGAAGATCTCCGAATATAGATAACCAAAAAGTACTCATCATCCTGCACTCACGCAGCCAATCATTAAATTATTCTCATGCTCACCTATCAATCTATTATATTGATTTGTCCGTAGGCATTCTTAATTATACATTCTTCATCATCGATAGATATCATTATTTATGCTGAAGACAGTCAAATAAGAAAATTGTTATGAAACTTGGCATCACCGTCTTTTCGTGTTTTTCTCAAGTGTTTTGGGCTATTTTGCATGGTTTTTTATTTTGGTGATAATGTTGCTTTCCAGGTACATTCCTTAACGCCAACTCGGTCGCGGTCGAAATAAGATAGCATGCTAGAGTACCCCTACAGTTAAAACAAGTGTACATAAGTGTATGAATTTAGCTGCTTCTTTTCTTTTTCCCCAAAAAATGAAGCTTGGAAATTATGCATTTAGTGATCATTTTTTCGCAATTATAATAAATATAAAGATTTATGACATTGAATCGTTTTTCTCTTATCCTACGGTTTGAAAAAAATTATTATTCAAATTTGATAATCTCCAGCTCAGCAGTGTATCTGCATGATTATCATTAGTTCAACTTATTTTTGATCCCACATTTATAATGCAGTTTGATCAAGAATTATTCGTCTGAGTCTGGGATCTTAAAAATATAACATCGCATCACTTCGTAAAATTTATAATTTGACAGATGAACTTTGACTGATCTGTTCACGGATAAGTGAAGGATCATGTTTTTTTTATTCGTGTTTCAACAACAGTAGCATCTTATTAAAGCACTATAGCTATAATCATAGCTTTAATATATAGAGGAAAAATCGCTGCAAATAATTTATCATAGATGAAGCCATGATTATAAAAATGGATTTGTACAAACCGGTGATCAGGCAAACTTGTCGGCTTGTCTTTTTGTTTTATTTTTGTTCGTGTTAAAATTAGTGGTTGGAGAGAAAAGAGGGAGAAAAAAATAACACAAAAGTGTAGAGAGAAAGGAAAAATACATGCGTAGTAGCTGTTTTGACAGAGAAGTGCAATTAGGAAATGATGAACACGTATGTTATTCATATAACCATCAAAAATGTATGTTAAGTTCTATGCACGGTTTACTATGAAGGAACTACAGAAAAGTTCATCACCAACGGACAGTGATTATATAAGAAGGTTTGTTGAATTACTAACTGGTTTTCAAGTAGTTCTCACCTCGTGCAACGTAATTTTCAATTCTACTGAACAAGACCTTGTGAATTTTCCACTGGAATTGCGAGAAAGTGATTATTCTTAATTGTAGAATTGCTTGGTGAGACAGTGTAGAACCATGATAATCTACACTTTTGAGTTTAGGCAACTACAGATATTATATCGATTCGCTTAATTTTTTATTACATAGCATTTACGTACCTACATGTAATTTATCCTTGTTGTTAGATTCACTAGAAAGTGCAATTTATATAATTTGTTCAGATCTTTAGAATGAATTGCAAAGATTCAATTAAAATGACCACCATGATAGACAGCATTTGAAAAGATTTTTTGGGAAAGGATATTTTAATTCCAGTGTGTTATTGATAGCTATCAGCTACCCCGATTGAATTTCTTAATGAGTCTAGTTTTCAATAATAAATAAATTTTGTTGCCCGAATCGAATATCTTTTGGTAAAAATGTGTGTGGTTGTATGAGAAAACATAGATTATAACCTGACTTTGTACAAAAGGTAACTTTGCAAGAAGGCTGTGAATAAACATTTTTGCACAAACTTTGAAACATTGTTTTGCACCTTCCCATAAATTTCGGTGGACCCACAGAAAGAGATAATTATGAGGATATTCTGATTTATACACGAGTAAAACCTCTGCTGGTGGTACCATCATCAACACAAAAAGGAGACACTGACGATAAACGTCATCATTAGTTAAAAAGAGGTAGCCACCAACCGAGAAAACTTTCTCTCCTTGGGTCCTAAACAAGCAAAAAAAGTTATTGCTTTCACATGCATGCATAATTTTTTTAGCAAAAACTATTGCTCACGAAATATCACACAGAAAGGATGAGACTGTGAGACAGAAAAAAAGGATCCGCATTATTTATTGAAGAAACATCAATTTTACTTTGTTTAACGATGCCCCCAGGAAGAAATCAGAGCAGAAGAAAACCTGTATCCAGCTAAAAACAAAAGAGAGAAGCGATCAGCTACCTGTATTACCCGAAAATAGTAACCACTCTACATACACTGTACTTATAGGTATCTAATTCATTTGAACTTTTATCGTAAGCAAATAAAAGTTTCTTTATAAACAATTCACATTTCGCATGTTATGTTAAATAAATAAATATAATAAAAATTCATTCCGATTGTATTTATATTTAGTAAATGTCGATACAACTTTTATTTTGTATACTTTGAAAAGGAATTTAGAGTCTAGTGCAAATAAATAAAAGAAAATATGCGTAATAGAGTCTCCTCCCTTGCATACGTAATTTTTTTATCATAAAGAGTTTGTTCTTTCATGAGATCAAATTCACGAGAAGTTTCGGTGAAAGATTATAAACTGCTTTGCTCCTTTATCTTTTGTTCAATTTTTTTCTTCTTCTGTTGAGCATATTCAATCATCAAAAGCCTACATCACTTCTTGTTTTATTGTTATTAGCTATTATGAAGATGCACTGCAGCAGGTTGAACTTCAATCAAGTTATCAACATCTAGCCATATTTGTGCATGTGAAGAAGATGAGGTTCATCAAATGGAGAAGAGAGTTTAGGTATTTTATCATTATTATTATGCGCACTGTACAAAGTGTGTGTGGATGAATTTGGTTACATGATTTTGGCAGCATGCGCTCCCATCAAAAAAATGATGTAAAGAAGACGACCGGTTGTTACACTTTTGCCAAATGACGAATTATTATGAGTGAACTAGCAGTAGTCACATTGTCATAATAATAAGATTTTATTGTTTTGGAGGTGGCTTGTTGGGTAAGGCGCAAAGAGAGTAGAAGGTGGTGGGATGTTGGTAGGAGTCAGCTCATTTTATGAGATCACATTAAGAATGTGCAGTTACGTGTGTGTTACGTTCCGTCTACTGACGAAGATAATGAGATGTGTTTGTGTTGTTGAAGAAAGACAAAGTAAGTAGTTTAGTGGTAGCAGAAAAAGTAGTGAGTAGATTTGCTAGAAGGTATTACTACAACTTTCCGAGATGGTCTGATGAGATGGGACAAGATTTCTGGTTCTTTTGGCAAATTTTATTGTCCTAAATGCGTTGCAGCATTTTATTGAGTTAATTTTTTAATATTTTTGCGCGCACACATGGTCAATAAGCGTGTATTACACGTTCACATACAAGGACATCATCAATTTTGTTTTGGATTTAGTAAACCTAAGGTCAATTCAGCTCTGATTAAATTTTTTCATATTAAATTTCAAATCTACAATAAAATATATGTAAGCATGCATGGATGCTCTAGTCTCAAGTTTAATCTGTCCAAAAAATCTGACTAACAGAATATCGTGTTATGCATTATGCTGACGTATGCTACTGAACAGGTATGAAGTTTGATTTACGTGCAATTTTCATGCTGTCACAGAGTTCAGATCTGCTCTGATTAGCATTCTTTAAAAGAATATCATTTTAAAAACTAGGCACAAAATGGATGAGTTCACTTGCTGAAAGTGATGACTTGAGTTGTTCATTTGGTGCTTTTAGCCTTTAAATACATTACTATTTTAAGTAGCTTGTTTGCCAAAGTCTTATCGTTTATTATCAATCTTTTATTATTTCGGCTAAATAGATTTGTGAAATACGTATAGATTTATAAATAATTCAGGCGTAGGAAAATATGGGGTTATATGTGTCAACATGTAGACGTGGACATAAAACAAAAAAGTGAGAAATGTGAGAAATGTTGTATGGTGTGTTGAAAAAATGTTGGTGAAAGCTAAGGCTATCTTATCAGCTTAACTCAGTACTGAACGTGACGTTCAGGGAACATCGAAGATGTAAATAGGTATGTACATGTGTCGTGCGGAAATTTACAGCATTGACTGTTAGATACAGTTAGAGATCAGGAATTGGATCCAATTCCCAGGGAATCGGATCCACTTCCCTGGGAATCGGATCCACTTCCCTGGGAATCGGATCCACTTCCCTGGGAATCGGATCCA